>PVLD010009538.1:0-76442 GCA_004027595.1 Dinomys branickii | reverse complement strand
TTCTAAAATAAAAAAAAAAAAAAACATTTCCATATGACGTTCAGAAAGACAATTCTATATTATTAGGTAAAAGAAAGGCATTTCCCCTCTAAAAGAAAGCAGTGTTTGAGATGGAATTATCAACTTTAATCGGGATGGCCTGGGACTGTGGCAAAGTCTTGTGTAGAGCCATTCCTCTGTGGTGAGGTGCACCCTGCATCCCGCCACACCAATCCTGAGCCTGTGCTGAGGGGTCAGTCAGGGTGGTTGTCAGCCTGGCCTGTCTGGCAGCCCGCGCACCCCAGGCATGTGTGAATGTCCCTCACACGTTTCCCCAGGAAACCTTGTTCACCGCTCTTTGTGTCTTCTTTTGTTAGTCACAATCCTACCATTTCAAAACCACTGTTCTGAGGAGTCCCCAGCTGCTGTACAGAGCTGGCACACAGGCTAGTAATCAAAGCAAGGAGAGGGGAAAAAAAGACCCACAGAAAAACAAACCGAAAAGAAATTACATAAGTAATATGAAAATTTTGCAGATACATAAATCCACTTAAAGGGAAATGAAATGAGTCAGATATTTTTAGTGTTGTTTAGGATCATTATAAACCATACAAACAAGAACAGGCAAGAACATGACCAGCTGCTTTTGGCTAAGCTACCTTGTACAGGAAGCTGCTGCCTGCCTCCTGAATGGATTAAAAAAGGCATATTCTATTCAAGGCCCACATGCAGCACTCTGAGAAGTGTCCCTTTTGTCCTTCCTATGGGTCACTGTGGTAGGTAGAAATGCTGGCACAGCATGGCAATGTATTACGTACTAATGTAACCGTTAGTGAGTGATGGATTCTGCAGGTGTGTGTTCATCCTCTCTCCTCTGATCCTAAACCACTATTTATAGAACACACTTTCCATCTGCCTGCATCACTCTTTTTTATTTTGAAATAACCTTCATCTTTTTCAAGTGGATATTCAAACTGATATGACATGTGCGGGTTTGAGGGGTGAGCACGGAGAGATAATCCTAAAGTGAGCTATCTCAGAAAGAGAAAGATTGGGTGGGCAATAATTAAACACACACAGGGTGGCCAACGTGAATGGATAGAAAATACATCAGACGGAAAGCCCAAACAGTGATAAATACGTGAAAATATTTCAACCTCATTAGCAAGGGAAATGCTTGTTTGAACACGAATGAGATACTATTCCATACCCAACCAACATCTCATTCCGTACCCAACCAACACGACTGACAAAAGTTTAGCATCTAAAAAGAAACAAGTGTCTTCAAGGATGAAAGAAGTCAGGTTGGCGTGTGAATTGCTAGTGAGAATATAAACAAGTCCCACCTGTGGGACTCACTTATCAGCATGTGCAGTGGCTGGGTGTAGGCCCCGCCCATGTGTGCAGAAGTGTTTCACAGGAGAGGACAGCAGGGCCCTGTGAATCACACCGAAACAAGTAGGGTGGAGAGACAAATGGTGTATCACCTACTAAATAAACAGGAAACTTGGTGAAGAAACACAGGAAGTCTCAAAAATGTAACTTTGCTTTTAAAGAACATAATTGCAAGAGACATACATAAAATATACCATGAATATAACTAGGCAATAGAAATAAAAGAATAATGGAAAAAGTTACTCCAAGGGTGATCAAAATTGCCCAGAGTTTAAATCTTTTAAACATTACAGCAAAAGACACATTATCATTAATTACTCTCAAAGTATCAGATGCCTCCTTGCTTCCAAAAAACTTAGCCCTCCCTTTCCCCATTCTGGCCACTTTCTGGAGCAGGTCTGGAAGTTCTCTTTCATGTGCACAAACAGTTGTGGGTTCCATCATGGCAGTGCTCTGTGTCACACATCGCTTCTGATGTGGCATTTTCTGTCAAATAAAAACAGTGATGTGTGTCTTCATCCACTTAAGTCACTGGATCTGCTATCATACAACTTCTGGCTCCTTCTCAAAGTCAAATTACCACGAGAAAGAAACTTTTTTAATAGAATCAGGACATCAAAGTGCTGTAGGCAGCTGAGTTAGACAGAACTACTACAGGCAGTCAAACAGGGCCAGGCCCTAGAAGGAGCCAGTGCAGAAGATGGGATTCTGCTGTAAGCCAGACCTCAAGACAAAAGATTAAACAGATATGTCCACATACTTCCCTAGGCATGGACATCAGGGATTGATACTCTAAACAGGTATCTATCACCTTGGAAAAGCCAGGCAGAGTCACTAGCCCAATCCCCTACAGGAAAGGCCCCTGTTCTGTGCTCATGCCCACTTGCTAAGTGACTCGCTGCCCCATTTGATTCTGATTTAATCAATTTTACCTAAACAATTATACTTGTAATCTTATTGGCTGCCCCATAGTTTTGTCCCACCTCATGCCTACATTGCAAGTTCCCATGTTTTCCACCTTGTACCTGCCTCACCTCATAGTTTTGCTCTATAAAAATCCCTGGAAAAGACAGGTTCCCTGGGCACCTCACCTCACTTGGGTCCCCTTCTGTCCCTCTCTCGGACAGAAGCTTTCTTCTCCTCAATAAGTATATTCTGCTCTTGACCTCCATTGCTCTTAAAATTCAACCTTAGATTTTAGAGAACAAGAACTCATTGTCCCAGAAATCTTTCAGGTTGGGAGTTTCTTCCCGTCATATAAAAAGCAGTCGTGACACTGCAGTTAAACATGCTCCTAAAGTTCTTGAGGGACGTTCATAGTCATGTGTCTTTTACTGTAATAAATATTTTTATTTAAATATTCACCATGCTTTTTGATCATACCGTGTTTATGTGGTTTCTGAATAATCTAATATGCTTAGAAATGATTGAAAAAACAGACATGCACAAGGCTGACTCTCGTCAACTTCAGGACAGTGAAACGGCGGGGACACACAGAGAAAGGAAAGGAAGGGATGCGGGGGTGGTTTTAGTAAGATAGTAACAGGGTAGTGTCTTTTGTCTGAAATTTTATTTACAAAATGGCTTTGGAAGTTTGGTTTCTCTTAAGTATGAGTATTAATGTCACTTTTTACACTTTTTTTGTATATTTGAGCTATTTCAAATTAAAAATGTAAGAAATAATTTAACACAGAACTACAGCAAAATCTCTTAAAATGTAGTGGGTGACCACATAAAATAATGTACACTGAAAAACATTCTGGAAGACTGGAGAGCAAATTTCATGGAGTATTTAAAGGTTCTGTCCTTTCTACAACTTTATAATTTTGTTTGACCCTTTTTACTGGGGCTGTGGCTTACCTGGTAATCACAACGCCCAGCCATAATGTTGAGAAGAGTTAAAGGAGGCAAAGAAAACTGTAAAGGAATTTACATTTAAGTCCTTACTCCAGAAAACACTCCTTGGGCCTCACCCTGTGGTGTCACCTCTCAAAGAGTGAAAAGGCCCAAAGAGACAGCATTTACATTCCTAAAGCCCATAGCGGACTAGCCCCTCACTTGGAATTATGCAGCACCAGCTGCCACTTCAGAACATTCACAAAGAGCTAAAAAAAGGATTCATCATATTCCCTGAAATCTGCTCCTCCTCCTGTGTGCTGTCAAGATGAATGTTGCCACGAGACTGGGCGGATTCAGTCAGTTCTACCAGCTTCTATCTGTGCGCCCCACGCTTATCCAGTTGCCCCCAGCTCAGTTTACGCAGTCGCACGGGGCGATACTTCCTCCTGCCTCGCGGCTTCATAGCTGGCCTCTGTCCAGCAAGCAGCAAGCAGGGCTGCTGTTCTCAAGCACTTTGATCGCATATGTCCTTCCCTCAATTAATCCCTTAGTCCGCAAGATGTGTAAGTGGCTTTTTATTACGGACAAGACAAAATGCCAAGTCCTGGCCTGGCTTCTGCGGCTGGAGCCCGTTCTGAGCAGCACGTGTCTGTCTCACTGTGCGCATCAGCGCACTTCAGCCTGTGCTCTCGCTGCAGCTACCTGCAGGTTCTTGGAATTTGCTGTTTTATGTTGCTCCCTCTGTCTGAAATGCCCTCCCTGTCAACTACGAAAACAATACATTTACTATTCCAGCAAAGCAGGCCAGCACTTCCTTTACGAAGGCTGCCCTGGTTCGCGCATGCACACAAACACTCATTCACAGTCACTCACACGTTTTTCTCACACTGTCCAGATTTTTTTCATTGCACCCTGCTGTTATTTTATAGATTTAACGATATCCCAATTGTTTCGGATTTATAATAATAGAAGCTTTTGTTTTAACAATCTTTTTTAGTTCATTTCTTCTCAGATTCCTTCTGTTTCCACAAAGGTCAATTTGCTTTCTTGGATTGTCTTGCTCATGGTATCGGTTTTCTAAACATGTCTAGTAATTCCACACTTTATTATTCAATTGACCTTGACCTTTCATTTTTTAAAATCTTGGGGACAGGGAATGAACCCAGGCAGGAATTTGACACTGAGCTACATCCCTGGCTCTTTTAATTTTTTTTTTTAAGACAAGTTTTCACTAAGTCACTAAGTTGTCCAGGCTGGGCTCAAACTTGAGATCTTCTTGCCTCAAACTCCCATAGTGTGAAATTACAGATGAGTGCCACCAAGCCCAGTTTATGGTTTATTTAATTTTACACACCAAGCCTTTTATTTCAGGGAAGTCTGGGGAAGCACAGTAGTTACAGTAAGCCCTCAGTAGCTGTGGGTTTTAGATTCATGGATCCAAGGAACTGTAGGTCAGAATCATTTGAGAAAAAAAAAAAATTCATCTGGACTAAGCAGGTACAGACCTTTTCTTGTCATTATCCCCTAAATAATACAGCTTAACAACTACTCTCACATCATTTGCATGGTGTTAGCTAGTAAGTAACTGTTATGGTTGATACATTGTGTCAACTTGGGGAATCTAGAGGTTTAGTTGAGTGACTCAGGAGGAAGCTGGGGTGCTTACTTTGTAAACATCCTGAGCCTGTGGAAGGGGAGGGCATGGAGATTGTGTGAGAGGTGAAATTCACCACCCCTGGGTGGGGGTAGGCTTTTTACAGTGTGGGGGAGAAAAGGAGGCTGCTTGCAGACATTCCTCCCTTTTGCTGGTTGTTTTTGCAGTGCTCTGCTGCCATGAACATAAGCCCTCTGCCACGTGCCACTCTGCCTCTGAAGCAGCCAAGTATGGACTGAAACCTCCACAAATGTAAGCTAAATAAACCTTTCTTTTCTTCATTTTGGGTGTTGGGTATTTTGTCTCAGCAAGGAGAAAAAAGTAACCAAGACAGAAACCTAGAGTGTACCAAGTAGGTATGTGGAAAGATGTATGTAGGCTGTACAAAAATACTATGACATTTAATCGAAGAGCATCCGCAAGATAGGTCGGTGCTGGAACCAATCCCAAACTGATCTCTAAGGCTGACTCTATAAATGTTGAGTCTACAATTGGATCAGAAAGTCAGCCAACCACTTCAGATCCACTAAGTTAACGAATGCTGTGTGATAATGAAAAGTGAGCAAACAGAACTTTGAACATCTGCTGCATCTAAGAATTTAGGTCAAGAATATTGTAGTTCAGCAATAATAACTTCATAGAAATGGGGAAGCTTACCATGTAGGCTATTTCCCTCTTTGTACCAACAGCACACAGTGCAGTGCCTAACTCAGGTCAGGGCTCCACACATAGTTATGGAACGAAGGTAACATTAACAGAAGCACCTGGAGCAATCCTGCTTTTGTTCTGATTATACCCATAACTAGAATAGGGTTCTAATCTGGTTTGCATTTTAATTGGAAAATAAGGAATTTAGGCAGATTTAAAAGTATACAGAGCATTTCAGAACAGGGTCCCTACTTTGTGGTGCTAAGGAATATACTTTTTTCCATCAGTAAATCTTTGGGACTGAGTAGGGTTAAGGAGGGATTGTGGAAGAAAGATCACTTTGAGGGTTTGAGACATGGTGTGGGAAATTATAAACCAAGAAAAAGAAGCTGACTGCAAAGTCCAAACCATTTTCACCTGAAAGATCCTGAGCAGCTCTCTTCTTTTACCAGAATTTCCTATAGAAAAAGTACTTAGCATAAGTCCATTATCATCACCTTCTCTTCGCACATTTCCACCTACTGATGAGCTTTCTGTCCCAAATTCAATACTCACAGACCACAAACACGGAGATTTGATCTAAGTGCAAATTTAACCTATGAAATAAAACAGGATCTGAAACTGAGATCTCCCATAAGATGATAAGCAATTTTAGGGCCGTGGGATAAAGTATACATTTGTAAACAAAGAGTTAAGAAGTAGGATTGTTCGTTTTAGTCTGCATCAGGATCTTAGTTGTCTTTAGCAGGATTACTTCATGAGTGGGGTATATACCAATTCACTACTTTTACAAAAGGGGAACAGGACTAGCTTTTGCTAAATGTCAACTATGTGAAATCCTTCTGAGGAAAGGAGTTACAATGACAAATAAAAAGACTCGTTACTTGAGGGGTAGAGAATGCAGACAAATAAAGAGAAAAATGCCAGAAAGTATGATAAATCCTCCTAAAGGCCAAGGATTATGTGCTAGAGGGACACAAAGATGGACATATGCTCAGAGTAAGAAGTTAGGACAGCGTCCCACCAGAAATAACGTGTTTTCTGAAATATGAAGGGTTAATATATGTTATCCATGAAAGAAAGGGCAGCAGAGTCCTGCAAGATGTTAGCACAGCTGGAGCATCACCTGGGTGACAGAGAATTTTGAGGCTGAGACAGAGGAAACAAGCAGGAAAACACTGAGGAGAACTTGCGGCCCATACTAGAGGGTGTGAACTTGACCGTGGGAGTAAAGAGAACAGCAGTAAAAGAAGCTGAGATTGAGATGTTGAAAGATCTGTTCTGCTTTTCAGACAGCTGTCCCTGGCACGCTGTGCAAAATGCAGTAACAGATTGCTAGAGTTGGGTCTGGTATGTCTCCCAGAATCCATGTGTTGAAGACTTAGTTCCTGGCCCATGGTGCTATTGGAAGTGGTGGAGCACTCAGGAGGAGAGGTCCACGGGAGGAAGCTGGGCCTCTGACGGCGTGCATGCTATGGAAGGGTAAGTTGGGACCAGGCCCCCTTCTGCCTCTCTCTTTGTTTCGCGGTTGCCCTGAGGTAAACAGTTCCTCTGCCATCACCATTGCCGTGGGACCAGAGCAATGGGGTGAAGTGTGCAACCTCCAAATCCAGGAGTGAAAATGAACCTTTCCCTCTTTTCAAGTTGATTTATCTCAGGTGTTTGCTAGAGTCATGAAGATCAGTAGATGAAAATTATTAGAACTCTGGCGCTGGAGAACTTAGGCAGGAGTCTGTGGCAATAACTTAGGAAAAGAGGAAAGTGGCCACATACTGAAAATAGCAGCAATACAATAGAGAGAAGTGGAAAGAATCAGTCTCAAAGATGGGTCTGTGGCAGAATAGACAAATATGCATTTTTAAAAAGAGCTTGGGGTCTCCAGAATGTTCCGGCTTTTCACACCAGCTCTCTTCAAGGTCTGTCTCTCACCCGTTTCTCCTGCACTCACATCCCAGCGTGGAGGTCCCCCCTTTCCACGAAGGGCTGGCTCTTCGAACATCTGTGATGCATTCACATCCCCCTGACGTCTGGAGTTGTGACCTCTGTCCTCCCCTTTCTGCCCACCCCAACTCTTTACCCTTCTCAAGCCCCAGACATTCTCTGTGGGGTGACCCCCTCGAGCATCTGTAGTAAGGCCAGCATTAGTCCTTGAGGCTTAGACTCTGTGCTGAAGGCCTGTCTCCTAGCTACAAGTAGAGGGCTTATTCCTCATCGATTTGCCTAGCGGAAAGGCCCTGGCCCTTGGGCAGAGAGTGCCACATGTTCATGCATGTAGACTTTCCCTATGCCTCATAATTAACCTGCCATGAAGAAAACCCAGTCCTTGACTCTCCAAGTCCTTCAGAGGACTTGGGGGCAGTTGTGGGAAAAGCGGTCATCACTCCAGGGAACCTTTTATGCTCTCACCTCCAGCATGAGTCAGTGTCTTCTCTCAATTTATTCTACAGATGGCTCATCAGTCACTATGAAATAACTGCACGTATGCACACACACACCCCTCCTAAGGACAAATATCAATTCTCAAACATGTGCAGCCTATTGAATGATAGAGGACAGCACAAATATTTTCTTAATTGTCCATAATTTACATGGCACCTATCTTACATAATAGTCAGCCTTTTATTTCCTCCTTCTCGGGTTTTAAATTATTTTCCTCGATCTTAGCGGGAATAAGAACAGGTGTATTGCGGAACCTCTTCAAGACCACTTCACGACAGCCCAGGATTCTCTAGTCAAAGCTTTGACAATGCATGTTCTACAGCCTTGCTTCCACGCTTCAAGTTGCTCATCATTCTCTGTCAAGGGATTTTGTGAATTATTTGCTTGTTTTCAGGTGCTGGGACTGAACACAGGGCCTCACGCTAAGCTCTGTCTTCTTCAGTCCTTCTGTATTTTTTATTTTGAGTCAGAGTTTCACTGAGTCACTAAATTTCCCGGTTTGGGTTTGAACTTATCATGTTCTCACCAAGCTTCCCAGAGTGCTGGGCTTATAGCACGCATCACCATGTGTACATATCGTTGTATTATTTCAGATGCATCTACATGTAATGTTCTTCTAGGGAAATAATAGAAATTGCTTAGCAGCCGAGCAATACGATGGAAACGGCTCTGGTTTAAGCAAGACCTTGGCTCAAACATGCTCACTCACTGCCCAATTCTGAATAAATCTCTTTATTTCTCTGAGACTTAGCCTTCTTCTCAAAAAAAGGATGGGTAACGTAGGTTTTCACAATCCATTTATATTGTGTGCAAAAGTATACAAAATGTTGTTTACATGTAGTTGCTTAAAAACATCTTGTATTTATTTCTGGCTACAATCAGAAGTCATCTAATGAACCATTAATTTTTGCAAATGAAGATAATGAAGCACAGAAAAAGGGAAAATTTGCCCAGTCCCACAAAATAATAGAGTTTAGAACAGATGCCAGTTTCCTGCTGCTGGGTCTGGGTTCTTTCCATTATAGGGTTCTTTCCAGAGTGAGCCCGGAGAGTGTGTTTCAGGAGATAGAACCCTTTCATATGGAATCTGTGCCCCAAGGATATATCCCCCTGAATGTCTAGGCTAATGCCAGTTCTTTTCAATGTCCCTGTGGTTTTGTCTTGGATGGAAAAGTCTTTTTCCAGCACCACCTATCCTATTATTCTGTTTTGAAAGGGTTATCTGTCAGACATATCAAACATTAAGGGCAGTGGGAACATTCTGAGGTTTGTAGTGTGTGTATTTTTCTCATCAATTAAATCTTCACTCGTCAGCTATCAGACAAAGGGGAGTAAAGCTGTTCTCCCTCTCCCTCTAAGAGGAGAAAAGCTTTTAAAAACTTGGCAAAGCCAGTATTCAAAGTGGAAAAATAAAAATTTCAAGCACATCAGCTGAGAAAGGCAAATGAACATGTGTTCAGGATAAAGTTTGTTTTCTCTAGGGCTAAAATATTGCTGCTTCATAATTCTAAGCTATTATCATTAGAGTCAGATCATAGCCAACAATTTTATGAAACCAATGTAATACTTTCCTTTGGCCACTATAGTTGGGAAAATATAGGGAAAGTTTTAAGCTGATCTCATCAAATAGCAACAACAACAACAACAAAATGGCATTGGTAAAAGTATACTGTATGGCTCAGAAAATGATTGCTATGTAAGACTGGAAATTTCTTCCTTACACACAACTAATGTACATGATTAGAGTAACCACTGGGAATGATATAATCACATAGTAAATAACAACACAAAGTGCCATAAACCCAGGCTCCTAGGTCTTCCAATAGCATTTCAAACTCAATACATTGCAATTTGAATTCCTTATCTCTCCCTTCCCCCAAATTATTTTCACAAAAACATCCCTCATCTTAACAAAAGCATCATAAATTTCTAAAGACATTATCTTCTCTTATTATTGTTTGTTTTGAGACAAGGTATCACTATGTAGTTCAGGCTGGCCTTGAACTCACTGTGTAGCTCCAGTTGGCCTCAGACTCATGGAGATCCTCCTGCATCAGCCTCCACCATGCTAGGATTACAAGTGTGTGCCACCCCCCCCACCCATTAACACCTTCTTTTCCCTAATCTTCTCTCTGCTTCCTCTCCCAAATGGTCTCTTGACTCCTTTTTTTGAAGCTCCTGAAACAGGGCTGGGCATGTAGCTCAGTAGTAGAGTACTTGCCTAGCATGCACAAGGCCTACAGTTTAATCTCCAGTACCTAAATAAATAAATAACACTTGAAATGCCTCTGGAACCCTTGGAGACCATATTAATTCTGCTTTTCATTGTCTATTGAGCTATTAGCCATCGCATTTTAATGAATTCATCCTTTGGAGACTACTTGTATCCATCCCCACTGTGTTCCTTATGACAAGTCAAATTATTCTTGTAAAATATAAAGTTGGAGATGGCTTTAAACTCTCAGTGGCTTCCTGCTTCCTAGGTAAGGCCAAATAAATCTGACCTGGAAGATCTTTCTCCACCATCTCAGTCCACTTCCCAGCCTTCCCTCATGGCCACCCAACCTACAGGTATGCAATTCAAGCTGTTAGAGCCCTCACTGTCACCCTCCGAAAAGCATTCTTTTTATACCTCTGTGCTTTCATTTTTGCTTCTCCACTGTCTTCCTGGCAAATTAAATACCATATAAAGTAGTAATGTAATTTAAAAATTTTCTTTGCTAATCGCTCAAAACTTGATTAAGTCTTCCTCTGGATCTCCATATTGCAGTTTGACAGGTTCTTATTACTGACTGTCCTGCTATATTATGATTTTTTTTTACTAAAGGATTCTAGAAAAACTTTTAAGTTTTCAATAGACCAGTAATATTCATATGTATATGATAACTAGAAAAGCCTTTGACAGATTAGGCTGTATTCTCAGTTCCTAACATACTGTCTGACACAATATGGAGTCAAATTTTATGAATCACACTATTCACTTTTTTCTAGGGATAATAAATGTGAGTTACTTTCATGTAGGCTGTCCTCATACAGAATTTCGACTGCCAAAAACTTAGAACAGTTCTCAAAAAATACACCGTATCACAAAGGTGCACTAGTGAATATGTGAAGTGCAAATCAGAATAAAAGTATGCAAAAACAGTTTCCATAATATCTGTGAACAGCAGGCTCCGCAGATAATATCAGTAAGCACAGGATAGACTGAACTTGTAAATCTCTCAAAAAAGCTTACAGAAAAGGATGTAAATGATATAATGTAAAGGCAGCCAGTGACTTTGAAAAGTGCTTTTGAAAAACTAGAACCTGGGAAACATCTGCCTTGGAGGATCGGAGAGTACACAGTCAGAGCAGGAGCAATGCTACTTAAAGAAAGGCAAGGTTCCAAAGCAACCAAGGGGGTAGAATGGTAACTATGTGTGTTTTCCTACACTGGGATGTGCTTTCACAGTAGTTAAGGATCCTCTTATAATAATTGCTGACTTGTTTGGGGCCTTCGAACATCTCCAAATGTGTGGCTAAATTTTCCACTATTTGAACATGTACCTCAAAAGTAAAGAAGCGATTGAGGCAAAAGTGTAGAAGAGAGATTTTAAACAGGGCAACCTGAATTGGAATTCCATTCTCTAAACCTTTGGCCAATCCTAATTTTGACCTTCATATCGTGCTACTCTAAGATGGGACAGGTCTTATTCACAAAGCTGTGAGAATTACACTGAAAAAACATTGCCTGGCTTGGAATAATCCTTTATTAGGCATTGTGTCTGCTATTATTTGATGATACTATTGATTTATTTATTACTTTGGTTCATGATGAGACTAAAATACCAACTCCCTTTTATCAAAAGCATTTCCCACAACTTCTGTGACCTTCCACAATTGCTTGCTTAACTTGCATAGCTTTGCTTCTCATGATTTCACAAAATTCCACTGTATGGCTCAGAGAAAAAAAGTAGAAGAAATTAACACAACTCATTCCTTTCCCCCCTCTCTCTTTAGTGGTCTTGATGCTATTGTCAGTGTCTTGCACTGAATGGGAAATGTTCATTTGCTAGAGAAATTAAATCTAAATATCTACATATCCCTATAGAGATCTGATGCAGTCAGAAAAATAACTATCACAAAATTTATTGGAAGACAAGGCAGAGTTTTAGTACACATTAAATTGAGGAATCTGAGGAAGCTTGCAAAACAACACTTGGGGAAGCACACGAGGTATAAACACTCAGAGACATAAAAGGGCAACAAATCTATCCCCCATAGTTAAAAATGGAAAGCAAATTAGGGCAAAGTTCACGTAGAGGAGACAAACTCAAGGAGGGCATTAACTCTTGTCTGAATAAATAGGATAATGGCCGGAAGTATTTATACACTCATGTTACATTCCATGGTACATCTGGGCATCACTCCAGCAATCAGATACCTGTGTAATTGGATTTCCAGGAAGTAAATAATAATAACTGTGACTCATGGCAGAATTGTTGTCATCCAGTCATCTTGGGTTGACAGCTGCATACAGCATGTATTAACACCTGCCTCTCGGGAATATTGACAAAGTGTTTTCAACAATGTTTTGAGCTGCGAAAGGCTAGAAGCAAATAAAGAATGAGGTGTCATTAGTTATCAGACATAACCGTTCTTTTTCTTATAATCAATGACACCGAGGCCCAGAGACTCCTTTTAACATACCTATTTAGAAAGGAGTTGATATTCCTTTGCCAAAGGAAAGCTTTTCAGACACTGTGGCTGTTCCCTGATTTTAACCTGAACACAGTATGCTCCAAAATAACTAATCTCTCATAAAGACACTGAGATCTGGTTTTAGGTCCAGGATCAATGACCTCTGTATTGCTGGAACAATCCAGATACTTAATGCCCGCAGCACTTGCCAAGGCCATTGACCACTACCCTCTTTCTTTTAGGCTTTCCTTTCTCTTTATCAATCATGTGGATTTTTTCATAGCAGGAGAATAGGCAGATGATTTGTCTTTATCTCAGTTTTTCAAAATTTAACCATTTTCTTTTTGTGACCACCAAGGCATCACATTTTTCTGACTTGCGGGATGTCTGCTTTCAGTTCATTCTCTACGTATCATACCAGCTTTCTCCTGTCTTAGCTTCTGTTATAACAAATACTAAGACAATCAACTTACAGAGAAAAAAGTGCCTCATTGTTCTGGGCCCACGAGGAGGCAGAGATCATGGCAGCACCTGTGGCTTGGGGAGCAAGGCCAGGAACCTCATAGCCCCAAAGAAAAAACAAGAGGGACAGGGTCCCTCTGTCCAGTTCAGGAGCATGCCCCCCACAACTGTCTCTCATTTTGTTGAATATATTCCAACTTGCTCTTTATAAAAGAAATGTTTTCCTCTAAAGGAATGTTATTTTTCACTCTAGCACCTGAAATCTCAATGAAGTCTGCACTAAAGAGTTACAGGAGACAAATCTGCTAGGCCTCGTCAGTAAGAATATTAGAATTCAATAAGGGATCGAACTAAATGGTGACGGGACTCCACTAATCTTTCGATTTTTAAATAAGAATTCCTATGATTGTGGAGTAGATGCTTCCATTTGGAAAGAAAAGCCAACTTTTCTTATAATCTGATAAATTGTTGAAAGTGGAAATTACATAATTTTTTAAACTAAAAAGTTTAGTCTTGTAAACACAATTTTCAATATTAGGACTAAAAACGTCAGCCTGGGAGGAGTGTGGCTTTTGACAGATTTTCCAAAGGAGACAGGTGATGGAACATCAAAAAAACTGCAGTTTTATTGTGCAACTTTATATCTGCAAAATGCTTTAAAATAACTCCTCCTGACAAGCACATAGCCAGATAATCATGATTGGTGCAATTTTCCAAAATTTGAAATAGACACAGAGATCAGCCTGCCCTCTTACAATAGCAGATTGCAAATGGTTGCAGATTAGAAATCGCTCAAACTGAAATTCTGTTTTGCTGCATGAGCCTGAGTCCAGGTCCACCCACCGGATGAGTGCTGCTCAACAGCTGCCGCATCTAAGCACAGCAGAGCGGGACGGTGACAGCTCTTCTAGACAATTCAGGTCAGAGTTTTCCTGTGACCCTGGAATCTCAACAACAATGTGGTCTAAATAATTTAACAAACTAATAACTCTACCCACCAAGGTCCTAATGCTTCATGAGAAAGGGAGATTTAACTCACTCTTGGTTGAGTTGAAGTCAAGTAATGAAAGTGACCAGGACTTTTGTTTATGTAAAAGTTGCAATTTGGTCTAATTCTGTATGGATTTTTCCATGTATTCATTCATAGGGGAGGGGAAGGAGGGAGGGCAGGCTGCTGTAAACACACAGCTAGTTTAGAAAGCTCTCCCGTGTCTTGAATTGGATAATTCTCCTCACTGAAGGCACATTTTTATTTCACTTCTCGCCATGCTTACGTTGCCAAGGAAGTCTCTTTCAATGAACACTACCACACATTTCAGTTGGATTAATGCTCTCCCCACTGCCCCATCTATGTTTCAATTTCTAGAATTTCAGTTACTTAAGGTCAATCTGAATCTGAAAATATTAAATGGAAAATTATAGAAATAACAATTTGTAGGTTTTTAAAAAATAACTAATTCTAGAATGCTACCATAATTTTTCCATTATTGGTTTCCATGAATTGCTTACTATATCTACTAATTAAATTTTATTATAGGTTCATATGTGTGTATAGGAGATACCACAGTACACCCAGCGTTCAGCTTGATTTTCTGAAGATCAAGGCCCATAGTAATTGACTTGCAGGGCTCTTCCTCAGGGTTCTGTCCACACCAGTGCTGCTGTCAAGACCCTGAACAAAGGGCACCAGCTAGGGGTCCCAGGGTTGCACAGTAACAGGACAAATCAACAAGAAACAAAACAGCCTGTTTTTCCTCTTCAGCTTCTCCCCAACCAAAACATAGGAAAGCCTGAGCCAGGACAGCAAAACCAAATGACTCAGTGGAAATCATGCATGTTTGCTAATAAGGTCCTCTGCAGCACCCTAGATCAGACAAGCTGAAGTCAAGCCTCCTCCCACCTGCAGCCCTGACTCACTGGAGCAGCTCTGTGGCATTTTGCCTTGTATTCATGACCTACATCTGGAGAGATGTTTGCTTGATGGTGGTAGTGTCTGCTTTTCAGTTCTTTCGGGTTCGTTTGCTTGGTTGATGACTGTATGATGCAAGTTTAATATTAAATACTTGGAAAGAACAAAGTTTAAAACAGGAGAAAAGCAATTGCCATAACCCTGTCCAGAAGTAATCGGGGTTAACACTTCTATTGTTTTCTTCAGCCAAGTCATACAGTTGAAGTACACAGGCTGGATCATTTAGCTAAATGATGTAGGTGGTCCTGTGTACCAGGAGACTCTCAGCAGCTGCCCTGGCCACCACCTTCTGGATGCCACTAGCACCGGCCCTACCCCCAGGTAGGACAAGTGTTTGACACGTTGTCAGATGTCCACTGAAGGCGATGCTACCCTAGGTGGAGACCAGTGTTTTAGATAATACGTTTTGTAAAGCAAGGGCACTGATTTGAGATTCGAGATGGTATATAGGGAATTTCTGGAAAGTTCCTTAGGGAGAATCCCATTCCAGCTGAAAGACCTCTGAGGGGAGTCAGGTCCACAAAATTATTTTTTTACATTTGTGTGGTTTTGTGCTTGACTCACACACAGAGAGCACAGCACAGCTGTCTTTATCTCTGGCTCTTGAATTTCAGCCCAACACCATTCCCAGTTTGAGGTGCCCTCTGCTCTTCCTGCTGTTCCTTCACCAGTAATGACCAGTTTCACAAGTGAGGATAAACTCTGGTTTTTTAAAAAGAAATCTGGTTTTCTTAATTTATAGTCCACTCAGGGCACCTCAAGAAAGTCCCCAAAGTTCTAATCTTTCAGAACCAACTGCCTTTCTTTCTTTCTGATGAGTTTTCTGTCTTTTCTGAGTAGTAATTCAAAACTTTCCTCATATTTTTGTTCTGACCCACTAATCTAAATGCAGGAGCCCTTCCTGCCCTATTAAGGTGGGGATATTTTCCAAGGCCTTACAGTAGATGGTTCAAACACTGCATTGTTTTTCAATTTTTATTTTCTTATTAGTATATGTTCACTGGACATAACGACTGCGCTCCTCGTAGGGAAGAGAACACATGTCCGTGAGAACAGCACTCACAGACAGAACACACCTCAATCCTCTTTTCACCCCTTGCACTCTCCCTCCCTCCGTCTCTTGGCCCCCTTTGCTTTTCCAAAAGATCTGTCTCCCTATTTCCTATTAGTTTTTATTTTTCTCTTTGTTTGTATTGTAAGTTTCTCCTATGAGAGAAACCATTCGCTATGAAAGTTTGTATATACTGACCCCTGTATATACTATGCTTTTCCCTATAAATACATACTATAAAGCTTAATTTATAAATGAAACCCAGTAAGAGATCAACAGCTAATAGTAAAATAGAACAATTATAACAGTATACTGCAATAGGACACATTTAAAACATATGCATGACTAATTTCTGATTCTTTCATTAATATTTTCAGACTAAGAGGAGTCTACTGTATCAGCCATAAACTCCTCTTGGCTCTTCCAGAAAGCCAAATTCAGATCCACACCCTCCCTCATCCAGACTAAAGCGATCGTCCCCAAGGAGTGGTCTGTTCTACTGCGCCGTCTATGATCCATTCTCCATAGAGTTTTTCTCTTTTGAAAATGTGTGTCAGACCATGCCAGTTTTGTTTAAAATCTTCCCACGGCAGGATTTTAATCTAATGGGGTGCCCTCCTGTGTACTGGTCCCCTAGTACAGCATAGGCCGTATTAAAATACTCACTTTAGTAAATGAATAAATAAATAAATAATAAAAAGAAAGAAAACAAAATCTTTTCATGTCTTTCTGTTTCACTTAAAATACAAATTCCCTGGCACAGCCAGGAAGTCCTGTGCCTTCAAAGCCGCTCACCCCTTCTGTCCATAGGCACTGAACTTACACTTGCTCACAAATATTCTGGACTCTACTCAGGGTTTTTACATCTGCACTTACCACTACACAGGGTGTACTTCCTCTGTGTTCCTGTGCCTGGCTTCTCCTTATTCTTTAGGCTTCATTTCAAAAGTCAGTTCTTCAAGGAGGGTTCCATCTGTTCATGTAGCCACTCCTCCCTGCACCTAAGTTGCCCTGGATCATATTACCCAGTTTCATGACCTTCATAGTATTTACTGCTTTCTCAACTTAAACAATCATGTTTGTTAGTTTACTTTTAATTATCTTTCTTTCCCCATTCCCCACCCAAATGTCTATTTTCTTCACTCTTATATTCCTATTCCCTACAAAAATACCCAGCAAATACTACAGAGTGGCCCCCCACAGTGGCCCCATTTTTAAATGAATGAAAATCCTACAGAACACCTCTGCCAATAGCACTTAGGGTCCTCGACAACGTTCCCTAGTGAATTTCATCCCTCCCATTCCCATTGGCTTCCCACTTCCTACAACATCTTCAATGTATGGTGCGCAGCCCTACCAAAGTGCAGAAGTGTTTGTTTCGTGACGCTGACTTCATAATCCATGCCCTATCTGAGTCACTTAGATTTCATAAAATTTCCCAGTTTTAGAAGATGTCCTACTTGTTTTTTAAACTTCAGTCATAGATTTGTTTACATGAGTAATACCATCTAATCAGAAGAACTCAAGGAAACTAAATTACTAAGGCGACTCACTCATTTGCATGGGGATTACTACCACAAGGCACATCACCCACGTCATGAGAGGGAGGAGATAATACTTGCATACTTAAATTAATAAGACACTCATGCCCATAAAAAATGAAGCTATTGGTTTCCTATCAATCCCACGTATTGTTAATATACTTTTATTAGTAAGTAGAGCAAGGAAGATCATATTTTATGCATTTCTTATAAAGCAAAAGTTGCCTAAAGCATTTACCCAAAGAATCTGTTTTAGATTCAAGAACATTTAGGAACACAGGAGCTGAGTCAATTTCAGGAAGTTTCTGCATTCTCTATTCTCTGCTGGCTAATCTGTTCTCATAGCGCTTGCAGTGTTAGTGAGAAAGGGCCTTGTAATCACTGTATAACCCCCCTTAGTTTACAAAGGCAAAAGTAACCCCCACAAAGTCATATACCAAAGTCAGTCCAGCTTATGAGTGGTGATGCCAGCCTACTGCAAGCTTCCCTCACATTTACTGCAGGGACTTTCTGTCACTCCTGATGCTTCTCTTGTACCGTTACTCTCTTGCCCTCCGCTTACTTCCAAAAGCCAAGATGGAAACCAGGAAGGGAGAGAAAACTGCTAAGATCAAGAGTACACCAGAAAAAACACATAGTTTTGTCATAACGTTTCCAACTAACTTTTGGGCTTTTGATGAGAAACAACCACTCTTGTGAAAGCATACAAATATGCATCTGGAAAAAATTCAGGTCAGCATGGTCAACATTTAAAAATCTTGGCTAAAAAAAAAAACATTTTGGCTAACACGGACACTGATTCTCAGGAATGCTCAGCAAACTGGAACAATCCTGGATGCAGAAGTATCCTGAGAGGAAAATCAAGAAAAAAATTAACTTATAAAGATTTTAAGTAGGAAAGAGCTATTCTTAACTACTCAGCAACAAATGATCATGCCTGAGAGAAGATAAAGATGAAACAAAAGACAACACCCAGTACCATGGTTCTATCAGTTCTCTTAAAAACAAGACTAGAAGCTGATGTTGTTAACACATCGAGACTGAGGAAGCGGAAATCAAGAGTGAGTGTGCTGTGGGGGATGGAGAAATGCTGTTAGATGATTTCTGCCCAGTTTGTAAATGCAGAGCAATGGTAACTGAATTTTTTAAAGGATTTCTATTTGTAGAAGTTATAATACGAACATGTCTATTGAAATGTCTAATGAAATTTCTGCTCCTTTGTACCCCTCAGCTCCTGCCAAATCCATGTTCTCCTCTCTCCCCCAGTCAGTAACAGACACTAATAATCTCATGACTCAATATAAAAGTCCAGGGATTGTCCTGACTCAGACCTCACACACTCCTGTGCCATCATCCATCAACACATCCGGTTAATCTTACTTTCAACACATACCCAAGATCTAACTAGTTCAGTCAGTCTCCCTGCCTCAGTCCATTTTCTGTTACTATCACAAAATGCCCAAGATTGAGTAACTTGTGTAGAAAAAGTTTATTTTGCTGCACAGTTTAAGAGACCAGGAAGTCCAAGTCAAGGCTGGAGGGTCTTGTGCTGTTTTAATTCATAGCAGGGAGCTGAAAGGCAGCTGGTGCATGGGAAAGGAAAAAGCCCAAAGGACAGGTTAACTTACAACAAGATGCTCCTGAAATGACTAACCCACTCCCACACAAACCAACCCACACTTGCGAAATCTGCTCACTTGTGCCAACATCAACCAGCTCTTGGGAGGATTTACACACTTGAATGTTAATATATGTATTTGTGTGAGAATGTAGCCACTCATACTTAAAATTCAGTCCTTTTGAAAATTTAATTTCTTCTCAAATAGCTATAAAGAGGCACCAGTACCTAGACACTGTCAACCCAGTTGCATTGAAAAGATAAATTGGAAAAGGAGAAACTGAGATGGCTCCATATAGAACTTGTGGTGTCAGTTCTAATCATTATGTGTCCAGAACCCAAAAATCCAATTACTTTTGAGACAATATTCTAGATGATAGTGACTACCATAGTTTCCATTCGTTGAATTGGCTGCTTCTCATTTGTTCATACAGTGGAGATAAATTTAAAATAGGCATTTAAAATGTCCAAGCTGAAGGAAAAATACATCAGCAGCAGTACAGGCAAGTGCTGATAAAGTATAAGCCCATTTCCGCAGTGTAATTCTACTCTCTCTTCTATGTCATGCTTTGCTTTATTTAGCTACCCTTCCAAAACAAAGCAGTAAAGCAGAACAGAGACTCTACAACTACAGTGTCTCACAGATAAGTGCTTTTTAAACAGACTTGAACTTCAGGGAAATATTTAACTTTACATTCACTTTTCTTCTTGCTAGGATGGCTAAAATGGAAAAGTAAACAGGCAACTAATACGTGAATATACTTGATCATACTTTGTATCTTTGAACTTTATACTAACAGTTAAAAATACACAGAATTGAACCCTAAAAGCACATTCTACACAATGTTAAAAACAATCTGTGTGTGTGGGTATATATAAATATAATATTTAGGTTTTAAAATAAATCTTCACTGAGGCAGGGTAGCATATGCCTATAATCTCAGCACTCAGGAGGCTGAGGCAGGAAGACGACTGCAAGTTCAAGGCCAGCCTGGGCAACATAGTAAGTTCAAGACCAGCCTGAACAGATAGCGAGAGCCTGTCTCAAAATAATTAATTAATAAGTTAATTAATTAAATTTTTAAAATAAATCTCTTGTATATAGTAGAAAGATAAAGGTCAGTGAAATGTTTTGACTATGACACTATTTAATATGATAAACAGATTAGCTTTCTAAATCTAAACAGAATCAATCACAATATGTTCACATCTAATTATTACCATACTGTGGGACCGACATCATATGGGGGTGGGTAGGTGGGTGCTTGGTTTTTCAAGTGGCAAAAGATGTGAAGTAACAGGTTCTTGCCTGTGAAGTGTTCTCTGGTTCTGAATGTTCGCTGCCCTAATCTGATGGATGCAAAGCCTGCTCTGCCAGGTCTCCTACACTCAGTGTGAATGAGTTGTTCATAACCAGAGTATTCTGCACAGTGCAAGGTACAAACAGGGCTCTGTGCAGTGTCCCCAGACACAGCGTTCTATCCCACCCACTCCATCCCTGTCAATAACAAGCTGCTCAGGGACCCGTTTGTCTTTTCCAGGCTCTTATCTCCTCCCTTTGAGTTTTCCAGAGGGCCTGGTACTCAGGAATCTCAGATTCTGTCACACTCTGGACCCTTCTGATGCACAGAGTGCCTTGGGGGAAGCAGGTGCAAGTCTGTCCCGAGCACAGAAGCCCTGCTGTAGCTGACGGTCAGGAGTTCATTCCCTCTGAGGAAGGGTAGCATGTAAACCGGCACAGATTGGTGAGAATTTCAGCCCCTTGGCCCTGAAAGAGGTTTGGGTTAGGTTACTGGGCCAGGAATGTTATCCATCAGTGTGATCAGGTCCCCAGTGCAAAAGACGCAGTAAATCCACTGTACAGTATTGTTTTCTTAGGTTGTTGTAACACATTACCATTTAAGATGCCTTAAAACAACAGAAACTCATTCTATCAGAGTTTGGAGTTGCTAGAAGTCCAGAATCAGTGTGTGAGCAGGCCGAGACTGGCAACTCTTGCATTGTGGGGTTTGTTCCAGGACCACCTGTGGATACCAAAACTTTGTGTATGCTCAAGTTCCCTTATAAAGTAGCACACGATATTCACACATAAATTCTGCAATCCTCCCCTACACTTTAAATCCTCTCAAATTATTTATAATGCTTGTAAATGTTATGTAAGTAGTTGTTACACTGGATGTTTAGAAAATTGTAAGAAAATCATCAGTACATGTCCAGTACAGATGCATGCAGAACACACAGAGACAGCAGGCCAGCCTCACTCCCTCAGAAGCCTCTCAGAGACAATCCACACTTTTCTCTGAATCTCTGGGGTTGCTGGCAATGTGTGGCATTTCTTAGCTGCTGAACACATCACTTCAATCTCTGCCCGTTGGCAGGTGACCTGTTCTCCACGTGTCTGTTTCTCTTCTCTATTTACCAGAACTCTAGTCACATGGGAGTGAGGCCCTAATCCACTATCTCATCATATTAGTTTAATTATATCTGCAAAATTCTTACCTCCAAATAAGGTCATGCTTACATGTACTGGAGACTAGGTCTGCAACCTGTCTTTCGGAGGAACACCATTCATCTCAGCGCTTGAAATGGCTCAGAGCAGCGGCTACACCGCCTAGTGCTTCGCTCTCCGCCGCCCCCCCCCCCCGCCCCTGCCAACCCAGCTTTCCTCAAAGGGCTGGTTATGAAATCGGTGGAGGACTCTGGCTCCTGCCCTCCATCTGCTTCCGTGAGTCCCAGCAACTTGAAGGAAAGGTGACTACCCACTGACATGCTCAGTCTTGAGCTCCTGGTGTCCTCAGCAGGCCCAAACTCAAAGAATTTCTTTTGTTGTTGCTTGTTTTTGTATTTTAGTTCCTATAAACTATTTTGTTTCAGATAAATAGCCACATCTTAGGGCACACAATACCCATAAGAATGCTAGGGTAGTGCTCATTTCTTTGGCAGCACTTATACTAAAAAGAATGCGAGGGTACATTGGTTTCAGGCCCACTCTACAGTTTTCCTACTGCTATGGTAGAATAAAAATAATTCAAATGGATGTGGACACTTGAGCAGCGACAGTGAGGAGGACATTGTTCCACTGACCACACCCACTATCCTTTTTATCTTTACCGAAGAAGCTATATTTTCAGATCCTTAAATTACAAAAAGACTGTGCTTCACCTTTGTGTGAGGATATCAGGGCCCACTGTCCTGCAGCCCCTCAGGAATTCAGGCCTGATGTCCTGCCTCCATTTAAAGGGCAAGGTGAGTAAAACTTACTAAAGAAGATAAAACAAAAATTCTCTTAATGAAATACAATTTCTGATGATCTTCCTTGCTCCTGGATAGACACAATCAATATAGTAAAAATGGCCCTATTTCCAAAACTACTATACAGATTTAATGCAATCCAATAAAATATCAATAGTGTTCCTCATAGGATGAGGAAAGACAATCCTAAAATTTATACGGAAACAGAAGAGAGAATAGCAAAAGCAATGCTAGGTAGCAATAGCTAAACAGGAGGCATCACAATCCTGAATTTGAAATTATATTACAAAGCTAAACTGATAAAAATAGCAAGGGATTGACACAAAAATTAACACGTTGATCAGTGGAACAGAATTGGGGACGCAGAAACAGCTGCAAACCCTCTCAGCTATTTGATCTTTGACAAGAAGGCCAAAAACATACACTGAAGGAAAGTAGCCAGGAAGGTGCCAGGAAGATTGACTATCTACATGCAGAAGATTGAATCTAGACCCATGTCTCTCACCATGCACTAGACTAAAATAAAAATGGATCAAAGATCTAAATGTTCAAACAGAAACACTTACTCTTTTAAAAAATAAAATAGATAAAGATTTTTGAAGTCATAGGTATAGGTGAGGACTTTCTGAACAGAACTCCAATGGTGCAAGAAATAATACAGAGAAGCAACAAATGGGATCGTATCAAACTAAAAAGCTTCTGCACAGGAAAAGAAGAAAACAGTGAAGAGACAACCCACAGAATACTTTTGCCAGCTATTCCTCAGACAGAGGACTAATATCTAGAATATATAAAGAACTCCAAAATAGACATCCCCAAAATAAAAAGACCCATGGTCAAGTAAAATAAATAGACACTTCTCAAAAACAGTATAAAAGACCAACACATATATGAAGAATGGTTTAACATTGCTGGCTAGCAAAGAAATGCAAATTAAAACAACACTGAGATTCCATGTTACTCCAGAAAGAATGGTCATCATCAAGAAATCAAATAGGAAATGCTGGTAAAACTGCAGATAAATGGAACCCTTCTACATTATTGGAAGAAATGTAAATGCACAACCACTATGGATATTGCTATGGAGATTCCTGAGAAAACTAAAACCAGAAATACCATTCATCCCAGCTACTCCCCTTCTAGGTATTTTCCTAAAAGAGTTAAAGTTATCCTTTCACAGGAGTGCATGCATACCCATGTTTATGGTAACACAATTCATAACAACTAAGTCTTGGAATTATTCTACATGTCCATCAACAGATCAATGGATGAAGAACCTGAGGGGTCTATACACAATGGAGTACTACTCTGCCTTAAGGAAGAGTAAATTTGAGTCATTTGTAGGAAAACAGATGCACTCGGAGACCATGAGGTTAAATGAAACAAATCAGATGCACAGGCTTAAATATTGCATAGTTTTACTTACAAGAAAAACCCAAACTTAAAAAAAAAAAAAACTAAAAGACAGGTAACAGGAAGTAGGGAGATACAGTAGTTTTATTTTTCAAATGGGAGGAGGATCAAGGGATGAAAGGAGGGAGGAGGAGAAGGGTATGAAAAAAAGAACTGAAGGTGTGATGCACAAGTACCAGCTCCCTACAAGAGTGTAATCATTATATACTGCACCCATGTGCTCATAAAAAAACAAAAACTAAAAAAGTTCTGATGATTGCCTTTGTGATGGGAATATATGACCTGCAGGCTTTGAAAGCTCTTGTACAAGTAGTACAACCAAGAGCTCTTCGTCAACAAATTTGCTGACTCAGAGTGCTGATTTCTAGAAATTTATTGGTCCTTACAAACTCTTCCACAACCTTTATTTTTTTGGTCCACGAATTATTTCTTTTCTGCCAAGTATATGCCAGACACTATTCTAGGCACTAAAAATACAGATGGACAGAGGGATACAGTTTATTCCCTTGTGAGAATACAAACTACAAACTAGTGAAAGAGACAGATGCCTCACATAAATCAATTGTGAAGTGTTATAAATGTTTTACAGATGATGAAGTGAATTTCGGACTGAGATTAAACAGATGAGACCCACATATGCACTGAAGCTAGAGAAGATCACTTGCATGAGTATTTGTGTTCCCAGGGCTGAGAGAGTGCATTGCCTTTAGAAAGGTCAAAATCAGTAATAAAACTGAGCTCAGAATGCTTTTTATTATCACCATGCACTGGCAATTTTAGATGATGTTGGTCATAAAATACTCCTCTCAGAAAAAAAACCACTTTGTTGAAGTTCTAAATAAGTACTGTAGTTACTGTTGAGCTTGAATATTGTGCATGTAAGCTATAAGTTATCAATTTCATTAGTTTTTCTTGAATATACATCATTATATGTAGAAGTTAATTTGAAGAACTAGGTATATAATTAGATCCCAACACACAGAGACTCAGTCTAAACCTTTCTATCATTAAGTTGCTTTTCTCAAGTATTTTGTCACAGTGATGGGAAACTGATTAACACGTGGCATAAATAATTTAAGTTTAGCTCAAATAATTTTTGCATCTCCGAGACTCTGGCTCTTTTGCAGAACACTCAATCCTCCTGGTGTTTCAAACCTTGATCATATTTAAAGCATTCAGTTATATTCTTGCTGAGCACAGAAAATTTAAAAGGATTCACTCATGGATTTCTTTCCTATTTCTGGGATGATTGCTCCTAACCTCACATAAAAATCAAACACAACGAGGAAGTGATATTCTGGACAGGAAACTCTATTCTACTCTAGGACATGATACTGCTGAGATTATAGCCAAGACTCACTGTGGAGTTTGGGTAAAAGTCAAAGAAATTATGTATATATCCTTATTTGTGCTCTCTCACTTTTCAAATTGCTAGGGCAAAATATCTGATACCCACAAGTGAAAGAAAAATGGCTTATTTTACCTCAGAGAGTTAGAGTTGTAGAGTTTTCAGTCCATAGTTAGCTGGTATCAAGGCGAGGCAGCACGGCAGCGGAAGAATAGCTTATAACACGACACAGGAAGCAGCGGCAGCAGCCTTCCTTTCCCTTTTTATGCCATTCCGACTACAGGCCTACTGGACAGTGCCACCCACACCCAGGGTGACCTTGTGCATTATCCACACCTAGAACTCTGCTAAACCAATCAGTGAGCTAATCCAGTTATCACATCCACAACCCAGCCACCTCCCAAAAGCCCCACTTATGAGTGTATGAGGCTTTGTGGGGACATCTAGAGATAAGCCATAATAGGTTCTTTGTGTAAATCATTCTTCAAATCTTTAAAAGATTCACTCTCTTGGAAGGGTTTCATCATGTGTAATACTCTCTGCAACCTGAAAAAAATTATTCTATTTATCAGTTTTGAAAAGACTCATTGGTGGAAAATACTATAGATTACAGGTATAGTACAACAATGTAAAGACTTCCCCAGGCACAATAGAGTGTTCATTTTGAAGCTGTGCATAATACAGTGAAGATAAATTTTGAAAAGCTAATTACAATCTTTGAAGTCTATCAAAAAATAGACACTATCAAAAAAATGTAGACACAAGAAAATCAGTAGGTTTTACTCTCTGCTAAGGCTATTTTTCCTTCTCATGTTAACATTTTTTAGAGTAAATTCTTAGAGGAGGTTAATCAGAAACACACACAAAGTTCTAAAGAGACAGAAATAGCTTTGAAAAAATGTGCATGAAACACCAAGTTTTAAAATCTTTTCCCTGAAAAATCAGTGCACAGAACTTTTGGAGAAGCCAAATAAATATGCAATGTAAAAAAATGTAAGAAAATGGACATTTACATAGGAAAAAAGATACACAATTTGAATACCAGAAGCTACAACAAAATATGCTAGTCTGACATTACCAAAAATTTTTAAAGAACAATGTTTGAATGCTTCAATCATTTTCAAAAGACTAGACACTTGTTCCAAAGCAATGAACTGATAATGTTAATATTTTCTAACATTTGATGATTTTTCTCTTTTTATAGGAGAAAATCTTCAGTTTTTTTCCAAAATTAACATTTCAATTTTTTTTTTTTTTTTTTTTTTTTTGGGCAGGATCTTGCTATGCAGTTCAGGCTGGCCTAGAACTCACTACAGGGCCCAGACTGGCCTCAAACTCACAGTGATCCTCTTGCCTGGCCTCCTTAGTGCGGAGATTACAGGCATATGCCACCATGCTCGGCTTCAATTAACTTTCTAGTTAGAATATTTTATTAGAAAGTTTTGATTGATGAGACATTTCAAAGCCATTATAATTAATCTGAAAGATCACATTGTGAATTCTATAATTTCTGGAAAACATAGTGCGATATGATTTTTATGATTACATCAAACATGTCCTTCTTGTGTAAAATTCACAATGTTATGTGTCACCCTTGTACAGGGGCCACAGTAATCTCTCTATCATTTCAATTTTAGTATATCTGCTGGCAAAGCAAGCACCAAACATATCCTTCTTGAAATATTTTCTGGATTTCTTTCATATGCATTGCTTCATGTAAAAGAAACTTCTCAAAATTAAAATTTAAAAATTTTTAATTAAAGTGGAAAAATTTGCTCATACAGTCTTTTAAGCTTGATTGCTATATGTCACTGTGACAGACCAATATATAAATAAGTGGGTTTTTTTCTTTTGTCAAAAAACACATGAATATAATTACAAAGTATTGACCCTGCAGAGGGGGATGTCAGTCATTTCAATGGTAGGCCTAAAATCATCCCATGTAGAAAGACAGCAGACTCAGAGATTGAGAATTATGAAGGAACGTGGTGCATTTAAAAAAAGAAGAGGAGACAAGCATGGCTATAGTAGAGTGGAAACGTGCCTTGGATCGTGCCTTGAGAAACAAGCAGGAGCCCAGCCACAGGTTCTCTTATAGGCAATGGCAAAGTAAATTATAAAATTTAAACTGTATTTTAAGCACAAAATAGAACCTGGAAGCATTTAGGCAGGAAAGTGGCCTGATAACATTTGTGTTTTTAAAAGATAACTGAGTACAATGCTAGAAATAGTCTGAAGAGGATAAGCACGAGAATACGGAGACCAGTAACAAGTGTTATTCCAGTGCACAGGAAGTGGCTGTGGCTTAGAAAAAGTGGTGGAAGAGGTAAAAGAAGAGGGTAGACCAAATATTTCACTAGTAGATTTGTAAACTGTATTTGAGATAGAACCGGTAGGATTTGCTAATGAATTAGACGGACATGAGCAAGAGGAAGTATCAAGATGTTCCAGGCTCCTGCTTCAAACAATTGGTTGAGGTGGAGGAGAGATTAGTTTAGTGAGCAAGAACCTCATCACAAAGCTCAAAGGCCACCTAACAAGACAACGTATAAAGAGAAAGAGAAAACGCAAAGTGACACCCTCAGTTTTTAAAAACATACCTCCCCCACTGAGAAATCCAAGGGTCTGGTCTATATTTTCATTTCACACATTGGAGACTAGAGGCTCAAGGGTAACAAAGACTTCCTCAGCAAGTCTGAATCTGGATCAGAAGGCAACTGTGCCAAACTCTTTGGTGCTTTAATGCCCCAAATGCCTCACCCAGGTTTTTTAATAATCCTTTCTTTTGTCCCCTCTTTGTTTCATGCTACGTCTGCTAATGGGCCCAGGACCTTACTAAGGGCACAGACAGGGATGCTGAGAAGTCTCTTCATGATTTCCGCTTTGTCAGGCTGAGAAGCAATGCAGTGCTGTCAATCAGGACATTTCATGCATCACGCTTCCTTTTTTAAAGAGAATAGCACCCCAGCCAGGCACGGCAGTGCAGGCCTGTGAGGCTGGGCTACATAATGAGCTCAAGGGCAGCCTAAGTTACACAGCAAGACCCTGGAGAGAGAGAGAGAGAGAGAGAGAATCCTCCAAACTGTCTAGAGTCTAGAAGGCTTCTAGGCACTTTCAGAGAATTTTAGTCATTTGAACAATTCATTGAGGAAAACACTTATTCATTATCTACAGTTCTGTAAACTCGGAACAGCTCAAGAGGTTAATATTTGATTATTAGCACCAAGAAGTTTTAAATTCAGTTGGGGAAATTAAAAAGCAAATGTAAGTATTAAGTGGTGACACTCATCAGTGTAAAGGTCTGGCATCAGAACAAGTATCTAGGAAAATCAGACCCACACCAAGTCATAAAGGTGGCTACACATGTGAGCAGGAGAGAGAAAAAATTGAGACTAGAGAAGAAAACTGAGGAACGGTCTGGCTTTATAAAAGATGATAAGGAGGGCAGATTTAAATCTGAACTCAGAGAAATAAACTCTGCTCAATGTCTGGCCTAACCAAGAAAGGGTCAAGAGTTTTAAGGAAGATGAGTTGATGATTAAACTTAATGGAGGTAAGGCTGGGGATATAGCTCAGTGGCATAAGTGCTTGCCTGGCAAGCCTGAGGTCATGAGTTCAATCCCTGGTACCAAAAAAAAATTAAAAATTAAACTTAATTGAGACAGAATGTTATTTAACTTGCCTTGGTCACACAACCAATGCGTTACAGTTCTGAGTTGCAAGCAAATCCTCGGCGCTTAACCACTACAGCATGTGGCCTTACATAGAGCACTAGTAGTTTGTAACAGTTAGACAGCAGCATCAAACAATGACCATGACAAAGTTCTGAGACTAAATAGGTACAAAAATAAACAAGTACCAACAAAAGCATGGCAGAGACAGTCAGATTGCAAAGACAAGTAGGGTTAAAAGCCAACTTCAAAGCAATAAAGATGGAGCTAGTCATGGAGAACAGGATCCAGAAGGACGTAGCACATGGTTTGGATAGCAGGTGGGATTCAAAGAAAGAAAAAAGCATCAGAGACCAAAAAGCCAAAGGTAAACCTCCCTAGGACACACTCTTGGCAGAAAGCTGGTCAAGCTCCCCGTAAGTTTGCTACTCATATGGTTACCTCTGCCCTTACATTGTGAAGTCACACCAGGCTCCACTAGGAGAATAAATGGACAAAATTTTGATAGCACAGAGTCAGCATGAAATTCTTAGAGCACATCACAAGCCCATCTTTCTATCCACCACTCTGGATAGAAAGGACAAAGGACAAACACAGTAAATGGAAATTAGCAAAAAAAAAAAAAAAAAAAAAAAGTCAGCCAGATGTGTCAGACTCAGAAACTCTGAAATTCAGAATGAGTGGCTGGAATTTGATCTTGGGAGTAATTTGGAGCCAGTGAAAATCCTTGAGAAGGAAGAGGACAAAATCGGCATGTCAGGTGTCCTTGCGTGACCACGCCTTGGGGACTGGATTGGAAGGGGTAAAGAAAAGCAGCAAGCAGTGAAGCTAAATGCGACAAAGATAAGAAGACACAGAACGCTGGATCAAGAGGACTTAAGAAGGCAGTAAAAATAATGATAGAAACACGAGTTTCCAGGAGAAACCCGAGCTTTCACTGCTGATTTCTGGCAGCTGTGGGAGAATTTCTTCCCACAGTGCCAGTAGTTAAAGGCGTAGGGTACTTTTGTAGCTCAACAACCTGCAGAAAAGATGAGTCCCTTGGAGCAGAAGTAAACCATGTAATTTTAAGTAGACTCATGGTTTCCCCTGAAAGCATTATTTCACCCATGGTAAATATAGCCTTAAGCAGGATCCCACATGATTCATGTTGCTGAAACACACCCCACTAGTTGTTCTTTCTAAGAAAGCCATGAATCAACTGCGTTTACCTTAGAACTGGGACAATTTAGAAGGATCAGCTGAACAGATAATAGATACACCTGAAGCATGGGTAGTGATACTGGAAATAAACCATTTCTACTCTGCTGTGAAAAGCGTAATAAGAATCTTTTCCCTCTCCTGGATCTCTGAAAGCTCTAAATCTTTATAACAAGCTGCCAACTACATTATTAGTCTTTGGTGGTTTTTTTTTTTCCTCAGCCAGAATTTGCAGATTTTTTTTTAATCATTTAGAGTGGAAATCAAAAGGAGCTAAAAATAATCTTTACAGTTTGTGACTTCAGTTCTGTCTCTTTATCAGCAGAGTAAGGAAGCTCAGATGGACATTCTCATGGGAACGAAACATAGATGATTTCATGAATGCTTTTATATTTCTTTTTCTTGGTCTTTGAAATACCTGAGATTTTTTCCAAAATAGAGTTGGGTACTAAACACAAATTTAACCTATAATCCCAAGTGCTGGGATTCTAAAAACACAAATGTAAGAAGTTACCTAATCCATATCAGTACTAGCTTTTAACCAATCAATCATAGTTTCTTCACTGATACAACTGAAAAAAAGGCTCCAGGATGTTTATGCATATACAAAGTTAAGTCAGATCAAAGAGCCTTCTTTGGTGGTGTCCTTTCACAGTATCCACTCAGCACCTCCCTCCACACCACCTTCCCTGTGAGCCGCTGTCCATCTGTATGATGAAAGGAATGGACCCCAATGGCATAGCTTTGTTTCATGGCCATACCACATGACCACAGTCAGCTGGGCCAAGGGAAGGCCCCTGGCTCCAGACTCTGGAACCGGACAAGAGAGACAGGCAGTTATCCTTTCTACTACCTGGAGGTATAACATGCAATGTGCGAAACTTGAAGCAATTGTATTTTTGCATTTGTGCATGGAAAAGTGCAAGAAACAAATGAGAGAGGAGGGGGAGAGAGAAGAAACCAGTTGCACAAAGAAGAAGAAGAGTTTGAAGCTCTGGTCCAGTTCATTCCTAAAGCCGAGCTGTTTCTCTGGGTCTGATTTTGTGAGAATGATGACTTGTATCCTTACCGTTAATGCCCTTTGTTTGCATAAACTGTCTCAAATGGGTCTGTGCGCTGAGTTTTTCTCCAGAGCTCACGTGACAAGTAGCACAAGCCTGTGTGGATTGCATTTCCCGTGGTCTCTTTGGATTGGCTGGGTGTACTGAGACACAAGTCTAATGGCTGCTGGGAGACACCTACGGAGAGGAAGTATAGGAGGAAAAAAGAGGGAAAGCAGCAGTCTCTGCTTAAAACAGCAACTCATGCCAATGAATTGCTGGACCACACAGTCTTCCTTCTGTAATTTATCCTTGAGTGTCTGTGCAAAGTAAATCATGGTGACTGTCCAAAGGTTCTTTTAGAGCCAGAGATCTCACCTGGGTTTCTCGAATCTCCCAGACCTTTCCCAATGGATGCATTGTGAGCCATGAGGGCTCCCAGAACACATATACTTATAACAAGGCAAAAGCAAGAAGGGAGAATGGGCACCTGAGCTGGAATTGGTACTTATCTCATAAGCATTTCCGCCAAAAGGCTGGTGGGAAGCCAGGCCTCACCACAGAATGTCACTTCCTCCCAGAAAACACAACACCCGCTTCTCCCAGACCTCCCAGTCCATGTATCCTAAACCATCATTCTAAGGCAGATTAAAAGATGAGAAGTTTGGCCTTAAAACCGAAGCATCTACCCAGCACAGTGCAAGCCTATTCTGAGAACTGACTCCTGTTCAGAACTTGAGACACCAAGTCATCAAAGGCAGTTGACCTAGTCTTTTTCCTTCTTAGGTATTCCTCAAGCACTCATAAAATGTAGTTTCATTAGCGAGCTCCAACAGACTACACTTGCATCTTGTCTTTCTGAAGATTAATTTGAATCTACCCAAGAAAATTAAAATAAGCTGTAGTGCTCTTCCTCAAGTCTCATCACTGTCTAGTATCCTAAATCATCACGGCCCCAACTCAGCACTGCTTCTGAGAATCCGGTTCATCTCACCTCATCATGTCCATCCCTGGGTCACGGCTGCACCCAGGGTCATGACTGTGGCTTTCAGATCACTTAGCTACAACTATGGAAAAGAATTCTTAATCAAAACTTCTGCTCCTGTTCTGGCAGACTAGTTAGTGTGAACCAATTCTCTCACAAAAGATGGCTAAGAAAGCTGGACGAAATTTTAAAAGACTAAAATCTTGGAAGCATCCAAGCACTCAAAGCATACTAATGAATTACCAGTCACAGATGCAGACACGATGGGAATCTAGATAGGGAAGCTTGGCACTCGCGCCACTCTTGAGTGCGGAGTATTCGCTAGCAGAGGGAAGGCTCACAGGGTACTATAATTTTGGTAGCTTCACAGAGCTGAGAAGACAAAAATGAGTGGTTAGTGCCAGGCAAGGTAGGAATTCCTTATGTAAACTGTCCTCCACTTTGGACTGGCTGTTTAGAGAACTGCACCCTGGAAGAAAAGGTAATGCAGAAGTACATTATTTCTTTTATGAACTAAAGATATGCTGAGTGGCCTGAAAAATGTTAAATCTGGGACTTGGGTTAATGTCATCCTGAATTAGGAATGTTTCCAGGCACATTTTTTTTTGTCTTTTGGAGACAGGATCTTGTTATACAGTTTAGGCTACCCTGAGCTCACTTTGTAGCCCAGGCTGGCCTCAAACTCACAATGATCCTCCTGCCTGAGCCTCCAGAGTGCTGGGATTACAGGCATGCCCCACCACATCCAGCTACTAAATTAATTTTAAAACCCCCTTTGAAGGGCAAAACATTGCATTTTAGACTTCAAAGCATTTGAACACATTATGTTTGAAAAATTATTTGCCAAAAATAAAAGCATCTAGCACATAACCATAGGTAACCAGGTGTGTGTGAAGACTACACACTATGCATGCATCTACAAACAACAAAAATAGACTCTAAGGGCCCAAGATACTGGAATTATTAAATAAAATTATAAAGAACTACGTGGTCTGGCTTCAAGGAAATAAAAACCAAGCTTTAAATTTCTGGCACATATAAGTGGCAAATTAGAGCTCCTACAACTGAAAATTTTGATAACTAAAATTAAGAATCCAATAAACAAACTTAAAGTATGCTAAACATAGCTGAAAACAATTAGAGAACTAAAAGATACGTCACAACACATTTTTGGAGTGATGTGCACTGACATAAAAACCACAGCACAAGAGAAAATAAGAAGCATAGAAAATGGATGGTGTGGCTCTTACATTCTTTCCCTGGAATTGTAGAAGAAAAGAAAAAGGTAATAGTGGAGAGGCATTATTCAGAAAGATAATAACTGAAATTATTCTGGGCTTGATGAAGTACCATATTCTACCCTCAGGCTATGCACAGAAACATGTAATGAAAAATGGATCGTTGAGTATGGGTAACCATGTACTCTAGCTAACAGCCACTTACATATGCTCATCCCCACCTTGTTTTCAGTTGTTGGTCCACACAGGCCTAACTGTTCCTGCTCTATTATTTATTTCTACACCAAGATGGCTCTCAGCTACAGCTCTCTTACATGACTAAGTAGCTCTTAGCCACATAAAATTTCCTGGAGTTCCCACGGGTCCCTGGGCTTCAAGACCTTTCTGTGGGTCCTCACATGATGAACAGTGCTAACAAGCTCTCTGGGGCCTCTTTTACAAGAGGTGGCCCTAAATTCTTATGAGAGAGGAAAAGCACATGAAAACAGGAATATTGAAGGACATGAGCTTCTTCCTAAGTTTCAGCGAACAGGTAAAAGAACTATCTAGAGGTGTGGAGACCACAAGGCCACATTTGGTGAGCTGTAGTTCTTCACCACTTAGTGAGACAGCCTAAGTCTAGTAGACAGAGGTAGAACAGAGAGAGGAGATTCTTTTCTCCTTGCAGCAGAAATAGCCTGGTGATTGTAGCTTGATGGCAGCAGCAAGCAAGACAATAACAAGATCTCCTACAACAAGCTGAGACAGAAAAAACAACAGTCACGCAGGCAGCAGGGAAACAGAACATGTGCTAGCAGTTAGGAAGCAGGCAATGGCTACAAAAGCAGCCACAACAGGAGGCCAGCAATGGGAGTGAGTCACCGGGCCGGGGGAGGGCAATGGAAAGAGGCAGCTCTCCTGCTGGTAAACAGCCCTGAACCAGCTGAGCCACACCAGGAAATGGCAGGATATCAACTTGTGGTTATGTACTGCTGCATTCCTGGGCTTTACCTCGGCGCTGCCACGTCAGGGTATCTGGGGGTAAAATTCAGAAATTTGCGCTGTAGACAACTTCTTAAGGGATTTTAAGCAGTGCTACCCATATAGCTGAGCCACTGAGCACTCTGCCCAGGATCCTGAGTTTTAGAGATCTATGCTGGCCTCCTTCCTGCCTCACCCCTTCTAAAGCAAGGGGTGGTAGAGTCAAGGGAACCACCCAGGGGGTTTATGCTCACCTACTACACATGCCTGTGTTGCTGGTACCCAGGACTCTGGATTCTCCTTCAAAATGAACTTGAGAAGATTCCAGGGCCTGTACGAACCTCTCACTAGCCCCTTCTCCTGCCGGAGGGCCCCACTCATAGGTGTGCACGACTCTAGAACAAGAGCATATCGAGAGGCAGCTGCCTGGTGAGCACAGAGATTGAACATGCATGCTGGTCTGACCATATTCGCCCCCAGCACTGTCACACCGGGAAAGGGCAGGAGCAGAAGAGAAGAGTAGGCCTCCTCATCCCCAACCTGCACTTGGTTCCTCAACCTACTGATGACAGGGACATCTGCTGGCCTAACTAGACACGTGCTCACTTGTTTTGGTTGTGTTTAGCTGTTTTGCCTTTTGGACATTCTTACTTTTTTTTTAAGCACTAGAGAGTGCGTGGAAAGGTCTTTGGATCAAAACATCAATTATGAAATGAGTGAATGAATCCTAAAGTTTAATCCTAAATCCTACCTTTATTTCACAAGTTTTGATCTTTCCCATGGTAAATGCAGCTTTGGAAAACAACGCTGCCTTGATTAAGCCATGTCTTAAAACACTGAATTCACAGAGCCACGTTAGTTGAGGTAGTATCTGTTGAGTGTTCATTCCATGCACCCTCTTGTACTAGACAGTGAGAGAACAAGACAGGATAAACACCCTCGGAGCAAAGTACACCTTCTTACTATGTGAATAATTCACGTTGTACACATGAAATGCGTCAATAACAGCTGTGCCGCCGGGGGAAGGGGAAGATGTTATTTTAAGTGCTAAAGTGAGGGCCCCAGACAATGCTAACTACAAGAAGAATCTGACAAATCTTCAACAAGCTCCTTTCCTTCCATTCTCAGCTTCACTAGCTTCTCAAGTACACACACATACACTCTCCAAAATGACAGCCTAGTGCACTCAAGTTTCAAGGAGAAGCAAGGCTAGGAAATGACGTTCCATCTGTCAGCACTGGGATGCTGGACTTTTTTTTTTCATGTGAGAAATATTTTCTCAGGAAAGAAACACAGAAACTTAAATTTTTTTTTTTTCCTTTCAGTGATGATCCAGCTACAGAGCTTTGTCATCAATGACAAGCTCTGCATTTGTCATTCACAGATGGCTCTGATAGGCTGAGCGCCATCACGGTTCCTTTCTGCATGGAGACTGAGCAATGGAATTTAGAAGAGATAAAGTTATTCATGCTCTTATTAGAGTAAGGTGTTTGTGCTCCCCTAAACTCACCCCAACACAAGCTTCAGCTTCCTGAGTCAGTACTCAGGCTACCCTTTTGCTTCTTTTATTTCAATAGAATGTGCTTCAAAGGATAAAGACCAGCAGAGACAGGAAGCAGTGAGGAGGAGCAAGCTGGGAAATTCCAGCTGCCCTCCTGCCCTACTTATAAAGAATAGCTATGACTCAGTTTTAAAGATACAAACAGATGTTGGCTTGGCTAATAAAATCCCATGCAAAATGTAACCTCTCTGAGACCTTGTTTCCTCCTCTGGAAAAAATAAAATAAGTTGTTATATTTGGACACCTGGATGGTATTGTTAAATATTGCTGTGAAAAAAAGAAATGGGCCTAAGTATTTTTCTTTTTACTTTTCCGAATGTGCTATTTCTTATGTCCTTGAAGCCAGCCCTGTCTACAACACAGCCATGTACAGAAGGCAAAAACTGTCCAGGAGAAAGTTCCTCACTTCGGCTCCAGCTGCGCACATACACAGTGCTCTGCTAGTTGGAGAAACGTGGAATTCTGAGGAGGAAAACTAATTAATAAATTCAACCACCAAAACATAAGGGTTGAAGGCCCTGAGTTTTAATCCTGACTATGCAATAAGTAGCTATTGGACCTCTGTTTCCTACCTACAAAAATGTCCAGAGATGGATCATTTAAGGCCCCTTGGCCCTGCATGGTTTACAATTCTAGTTTTTCTTTTAAATGGAAAATATACTACTGTCATCTCCATTTTCTATATACTACATGAATAGGCATTTATATGAGATACAAACTTTTTTTAATTTTTCTTTCCTTGGAGAGGAAGGTATGGCTACAGGAATATCATCAGGTCAAGAATAAGATGTATAATAGACTTAAAACAATTCCTTATGACATTTGGTTGTTGTGATTACATGAGATCACATCCTTGAACAGTTTATCATGTATCATTGTGTGCTACAAAAAATGTTACCATGATTACTAATGCTAAATGTAAGCATATCTAGCCAATGAAGACTGGTCCAGCACATTCAAAACACATTCATTCTGTTTTCCTAGGGCTCACAGGCTGCCAAAAGAGGTCAGACCAAATGATGACATTAATCCTTAAGAATCCTTTGTTACCAGTTTGAAAAGTTGAGAGCTCAATTTGCAAAAATCCTAAAGCTGTTTTTTCTCATAAAATAAAGTATTATGGATCCTCTTTAAGCATGCCTTCCCCAAACTTAAAGAAAAACAAACCAGAGATTCTGCAAAAGTTCACCTTAATTCAGCGATGCGTAAAGCAACTGTAAAATGCTGCAGTCTGTTAACTGTTGGATCCGAGGGGAGAGCATTAAACGATGAGGGAGAAAAGCACTGTGATAACTTCGCGGTCTGGGGCAACAGAAGGCTGACCTTGGACTATGACAAATGTGCTCTGTGGACTTAGGACACCAAGTTCATGTCGACAAGCGTCCACTATCCCTGCTCACACTTTACGCTTCGGTGGTGCTTCACTGACCCGCCCTGGATCCCTTCCCTATAGCAGGCCGTTTCAGGCCTCCCGCTGCCCTTATCCTGGGACAAGTGCTGCCCTTTCCCCAGTACTTCTCTCCCTTCTCCTCCCCTTCACCATCTCCTCCGCTTTGCCCACAGGATAACTTCTACTAAGTATTCAAAACTCAGTTCTCCTACATTTCCTTCTGGAAGTCCTCCCAAATCTCCTTCCAGTCCACTCCCTCTCTCCCCAAGTCTCTGTGAGGTGCCTTGTCCTCCTGCCACTCCGGTGGCACTACCGCGGCATATGAAAAATTCCCATGCTTTTACCTAGTTCCCGCATTAGCCCTGTGATTTGCAAGTGCAGGTATTTTTGTCCCTCAGGGGACATCTGGCAATGTCTGGAGGCAGTTTTTTCCTTATCACCACTGAGCAGAGAGAGGAGCTACCAGCAGACACAGGGAATAAGGGAAAGGCAAGGATCCAGCCAAACATCTTAAAATCATAGGTCAACCCTCCACAGCAAAGGATTATCCAGCCCTAAGCATCATTATTGTTAAGGTGGCGAAGATGCACTGGACTGAGTTCCTTTAAAGCAGGACCTTATTCTGCCCAAGTCCACCAGTTCCAATCACAATTCCCTATACTTAGTTAGAAATCCAATTTCAAAATCACAATAAGTGAAATTTGAAGTTTTAATTAAAAAAAACTGACTACGGTCCTATGATATAACTAATAAGCAATTTGAACATATACTGCAAATCAAAAGAAAATCAGTCACCCCCCCCAACATTTCTTACGCTTCTTCCTATTTAAGTCTTTCCATATACTTTCCCTTGTATTCTGCTTCCCTTGTACCTGTTTGTTTTCCATACTGCATTATTGTGTTTGTGAGTTTCACACCAGAGTAGCAATTTAACCAAGGTACATTAGTTGGCTCACATTTATTTGTTTTAGACTTTCAGTCCATTGAATTTTAGTATTTAAGCATAGCAATTTCTTCGTGGTATGCTGGGAATTGCAAGAAAAACAAAGATGAACAAGGAACAGTCTATCCTAAGCGAGGAGAGCTCTGGGGCAGTAGAAGGACGGGGGAGATGAAATACAGGTCTCATTCTCACTAGTGTGAACAAGGAATGCTTCATAGAGAAGGCCTTTTACTCAAGTCTTCATGTATGTTTCACAAGGATTTTTTTGTTTGTTTGTTTTGTTTTTTGACACAGGATCTCACTATGTAGTGCAGGCTGGCCTCAAACTCATGGCGGTCCTCCTGCCTCAGCCTTCTGAGTGCTGGGACTACAAGCATGCACCACTACCCCAGCTCCCATAGGAATTTTATTCACATCACGCATGTGTAATTCTGCTATCTTTCCTTACCTGGCATCTAACTTCACTGTAAGTGCCACCATAGAGGACAAAGGTTCTTGCTTCAGCCTAAGTTTCAACAACCTCTGGAGGGCTCAAGGATTTGTATTTCCCAGGGGCTCCTGAAGCTCCTGGAGCTCCTGAAGCTGCTCCTAGGTCATGGGACTATGAGATCACCATTCCAGGACACTCAGGAAGATAACTCCTTGCCTGAGCAATGCACATTCTTCTCTTGGCTATAAAAATAAATTTCCACTCTTCATAAAGCAAACAGCTTGTGGGTTTTTGCAAACGAGAGGGCAGAATCCTATTCCAGTCTATTTCTCTAACTAGTTTTGGAAGGGCTCAGTTTTGAAAGATACATTGTCAGAACCATTTGATTCTACCCAGTGCCCTAGGGGAACATTTTTATTGATTGGAAATATATCACGATTAATGCAACACGCTTGAAGATTCTTACAATTAGGAATAAAAAATTGTATTTGTTGATGTGTTAAACGTGAAGAGCAGTAAGTAATATCCAGAACTATATTTCTCATAGTTATAATATGTATTTGAAATACTGTCAAGTTTTATGTTTTAGAGCTTGGATAGTTAAATCAAGTGTTTCTACTAACCCCCTGCATTATTTCTCTTCCTTCCCCTTTTTAAACCATCTTTTCCTCGCCCTTAGTCTGTGTCACCTCAGAATGCCAGCGTGCTCTTCTAGGCCACTTGCTCTCTTATCCGGATGTTCGCTATCGTGTCTCCAGTGATTGCTTGGTATTTTCCAATGCTTGGAAATGTGTGCGCTTTTGTACACAGCCTTTCTGCACCTGCTGTTTTGTAATGTCAGTAATTTAAAAATTATAGGTGTGGTTTTCAGCAGATCACTGGACAAACATGTATGTGCCTTTATAAAGCCACTCTGCTATGACTTAGATCTTGAATGCCCTCCAAAGCCTGTGTGTTTAAAGCTTGCCTGTGGCACCCCTGAGAGGTGGTGGAACTTTCAGAAAGAAGGGCGGAGGAAGGAAATTAGGTCACGGGGAGCATGCCCTTGTGTCCTTGAAGGGCATAGTGGTGCCCCACCCACTTCTTGTTTCTCTTTCCACTTTCAGGCCACCATAAGGTGAAGCACTTTGTTCTGTTACATGCTCCACACATTTGTTCTGTTACATGCTCAAGACATTCTGCCTTGCCACAGGCCCAAGAAAATGGAGCCAATCAACTGTGTCCTGAAATCTCCAAAACTGTGAACCCAAATAAATCCATCCTCCTTGTGAATCGATTCAGGTGTTATGTCACAAAGATGAAAAGCGGTACTCACCTCTGCCTACTGAATATTTGGAAACGGTACTCAGGCACAAGTACAGGTTATCCCTTCATGGGAGCACATTACTATTCTCTCCTATATCCAGGAACAAGAATTACCTTATTTAAACTTCTTCACACACACACACACACACACACACACACACACACACACAAATGCAGTCAGTAAAAGTGGAAGAAATTGAGGTCTTATGGGAGAAATATTTTTACTGGGAACATATTTTATAGGTGACTCTAAGAAAATTGTCACAGATATTTGGCATTTCTTTCTCTTCTTTTTTGTGTTATAGAAGAACATAAAATAAAAACAGTGATCCCATTTGGCATGTTGTATTAATAAGCCTGAACACTACATAACTGACTTCCTTTTTTCATCGTTTCCCCACTAGAAACTTCTCAGAAGTTCTCTTTTGATAAATTGTAATGAGAAAACTATAAATTCATTTACTTTACTGCAGATAGCTTGTATGGTGAGGTTGCATTGTTTAAATGTCTGGCTTTCTTATTTCTATAACTCAGCACCCTAATTCCTATAATCTCAGTTTACAACATGGTTTCAAGGACACAATGGTTTGCAAGTGAATTTTCCAAAGGCTCTCTACTATGCTGGCCTATTTTGCACAACTGAGGAGCTATTTTTTAATACCCTTTTCTAGTGCACATGTTAATATTCATTAGGACTTTTGCAGAAGTCCTTCTAACAAAAAAAATCCAGACCAGAGAATCAATGGAACAGATCAGAAGATTCAAAAACAACTCCAAACACATTCAGCCACCTTATCTTTGACAAAGACGCCAATACTCTCACTGGAAGAAAGATAGCCTCTTTAATAAATGATCTGGAAAAACTTGCTTTCCACATGCTGAAGACTAAAACTAGATCCATGTCTATAACCACCCACCAAACTAAAATCAAAAAGGATCAAAGATCTAAATACTTAAACAGAAATACTAAATCTACTGGAAGACAGAATAAGTAGAATTCTTGAGGACATAGGCGTAGGCAGTGACATTATGAAGAGTCCTTCTGGTGAAAGGACCCTATGAAAGACCTCGGAGTTTTCATCTTTCTAATGAAGACAGACTGTGGTGCTCGACCAGGGGTTGCCTCAACTTCCTTTACTCTCAGTGTCTTACTGGAGAAGTCTTCTCAAATACTTGTAGTACTATATTAATATATTAGCTACTAACACATAATAACCACACACAATAAAGTTTTGTGTACATTACTTCACTTAATATTAAGGAGGTAGCTCATAGTGTTCTCTTTGTAGATGAAGAAATGGAGGTTTTTAGAAGCTTAGTACCTTACCGATGTCACACAGTTATGATACAACCCAAGTCTGGCATCAGAGCCAGAGCTCTTAGCCACAAAGCTAAGCACCTTCACCCTTTCTTGCATCCTTCTTCCTAACCACCAGGTGTTTCTCTTTTTCTAAATATTCTCGGAAACTGACTTTTCCATTTACTGACATGAGATTGGAATTAGTATTCTAGAATTTTTTGAAAGATGCTTCAGAGGGAAAAGGAAAGAAGAAGGTGGGAAAAACATGAGTTCTCCCCTCAATGAAATACACCAGATATGTGCTAAGCAACAGAAGCCCACATGTCAGAACAACAAAACCCATGTGGTAGGTGCTGGGTAGGAGTTTTGACCTAACTGTGAAACCAAGCCAGTTCTAGAAGTATTAAGGGGCTCTGATGATGAGTATAAGCAGCGCTAGATGGGAAGCAAATCTATTGCAAAAAGCAGACACCCTTCTTACAATAGTGAACAGTAACTACCCATGTAACTTTCCATCACCCTAAAGTCCCAGAGGTTTTGTAAACATACAAATATGAAAGGATCCAGCTTAAGAAAATACCTTATCACAGTGAGGGTGGCCTATTTATTGAATGCCCACTATATGTAACCACACCACAACAGATACTTTTAAGCCTTAATTTGTTCACTGCATTGGCAAAGATTGTCATATAGCTCTTCAAACTGTGATCAGGGTGAAAATGGTAATCCATGCAACTACATATTACAGCTTGTACTTCTGTAAGTTTGAAACATTTTAAATTAAGAATTGGCAATTCTATAGTTATTTCAAGTACCTATTTATTTCACTACTTAGTGTCTTTAATTTGAGCAAGCTATGTCATCTTCAGAAACATTGTCTTTAACCTTGTTTCCTGAATTTGGGATGTTTAAAAATGTTCCAAGCAGAGGATATAGCACAGTGGCACAAGTGCCTGCCTCGCAAGCTCAAGGTCTTGAATTCCATTCCTGGTACAAAAAAAAAGAGAGGAGCATTTGTCTAAAAGCCAGGCATGGTGGAGCATGCCCATAATCCCAGCACTGGAGAGGTTGAGATAGGAGAATCATTGAGAGTTTGAGACCAGCCTGGGCTACAAACTCAAGGCCAGCCTGAGCTCAAGGCCAGCCTGAACTGCAGAGCAAGACCCTGTCTTGAAAAGGCAAAATAAATTAATTAATAAATAAATAATTTTTAAAAATATGCTAAAATAAAAATAGGTGTGGAGTCCCGCGGGTCATAGTAAACCAACTTGGGTCTAAAATCATCTTTTTATAGTACGAAGTTTAAAAAATTTCCTCCTTCAAATTGTCCTAATTTATTTGAAAGTACAACACATTACATTTTAACGCCATAAATACATAAAACGTGACTCCACTGACAAGCTTCATTTCAATTGCTTCGAAGATCTTAGAGACTGTATATACAACATCAGAACTGGAAAATCTTTTTATCTTGAAAAAATAAAAAGAAATTATCTCATCAAAAATACCGACAATAATAAGGGGATGGACTCACAAAATGCAATTTATTCCTCTATAATCAACATCGATAATATCAAAAAGCTACAGTGATTACAAATCTTAGAAAACATGACCATGCTCTGTGTAAACAGCAGCAGGAAAAAGAATTCTACAAAGAAATGAGACCAAAGTGGAAAAGGAGAAGCCATTTACATAGGTGCCTGATACTGCTGTTCTCTAAAAAGAAGAAGTCAGGAGTCAAATAAGTCGTGCTAAGCACCTCAGTGGTTTTTCGTTCCCTACGGTATTAAATCCAAATCCTTTACAATGGCTCTTATGACCTGACTGACACTCGCCTCTCCAACTTCACCCACCAGCATTCTCCAGAATCTTCCCTGCATTTTGTCATAACAGCTTTCTTGTGATTCTTTGAGTAGCCCATGGGAAAAACTACAGGAATTTTCATTCAGTTATTAAAAGCCCTATTTGTCCTTTCTGGTCTTCACATGCCAAGTTTTTTTTTCCCATCTTTAACTATACCATCATCAAAACTTAGGCTAAGAAAGAAGCTATTCCAAACCACCCTCCCCAAAGCTGTTACACACCCTTCTCTGTGTCACAAAATATTATACTGTTTGTTACCTTTATTGTCAGTTTCCTTTTTAAAGGGGATGATCCTAGAGTCTGTATCTTAGTTATCTTCATACCTTAGGCCCCAACAGTTTCAGGAGTACAGTAGAATTTAGTAAATGTTAAATACTATATTGATGTTAATTCCTATGCAGATACAAGACAAACAAGTGAAAATCAACCCTGTATTTCATAGCTATTATTTTTGTTAAAAATTTATCTTCCCATAAAATCTATTTTTCCTCTCCTGAACATTACATTAAAACTATTTGTTTTCCTGTGTACTCAATGGGCTTTAATTTATACAACACTATAGTGAATAGCAAAATAGCACAAGTCATGACAACAGCTCATTTCACTTCTTAAAAAATAAAGTGATCTAAATGTTATACAATCAGTAATTATGTACATGCGTGTGCTTGTATGCAACTGCTATTACATAACTTGGAAGCATGAACTAAAGTTACATTTGAATTGTGGCATGGTTGACAGGACTTATTTCACAAAGATCACTATAAAACTATTAACAAAATGATATAAGTAGTAATATTCACCCACATGTCTACTGTCTTTATTAGCTTGTAAGAACAAATGACGTTGTGGGAGCAGAACTGCAGAGCCATCTTTACCAACAGAACCTCCCAGTGACAGTCATTCAAGACTGCCTCCTTGAGAGGAAGCTCAGGTGTGCAGACGGGCTTTTGCATGTACTGTTTACCCCTGTCTGAGAACATGGAACACTGACTTCAGTCCTCTCCTTCACTATAAGCCCCAGCATTCATGGGAACTGGGGGTGACAGTCAATAGCAGGTACATGCTCCTCTACATCCTAGTCTTAGCCCCTTGGGGATCCTCAACTCCTGGGTCACCTAATTCCCACCCTCCCTTCCCCTGCGCTCCAGCAGCCATGGCTGGAGCTGGCCACCCTTCAGTGCTGGGAAGAGGCCAGCATGCTCACTGAGAGAGCACCTTTCTGGACTCTTTGGCATCGAATGTTCTTTCCCCAGACCCTGCTACACCACAGTTTTCTCCCAGTGACTGGAGTCCCCTTGATGAAGGCAGAGACCATGTGGAATCTTTGTTGTCTTTTCTGTTTGTTTTTAAATTTCTGTTGGCTGAGCATGGCCCAGAGAAGGAATCAGTATGTTTTTTAAATATATAAATAAATGTATAAAGTGTGGAAAAAAAGGACAAATGATTTCACGTTCTCTGTCAAACTTCAGCATGAGATTCCTTGAAGGAATTTCAGCTCCTACTGAGAGTTTCTTTCTCCCTGAATCATGCACTGTGGTACAGTTTCTAAGGTCTTACAAATCATTCCTGGTGGTCACACACTGACACTGAAATACACTTAAGCTGTCTATATAATTTTCCAGGAAGTTTCTTATAATCCTCTTAGAATCAGTAATTGCAAACACATTCCCCAAGGGAACATGGGTATCACTTAATTTCATGTCACAAAAGTATTCAAAACTCAGCCTCAAATCATAGGTAACTCGTTTAATGACAGCAACTCTCATTATAAGAATATTTTAATTATTGGCATCACTAGCCTGGGAGACACCTATTCAGTGTCATTCAGTGAAAAATGCTAGAGATGATTCCTATTAGAAGGCTGAATTTGATTAGACAGTCACTGACAGGTTTAATGGTGGATAAGTCATGAAACCAGATGCATTTGGCCTTCTCTATCTACTCCAACACAATTCTCTTAGTTGGCAAACTTTACTAGCATATTTATTACAGGAACCTCTTTTTTGATGGATGGCTCCACTTTGAGCAATTTCCTTCTGCAACTGTACCACATGTAAATATTGACCATGGTGCAACATATTCCATAAACCGAGGTTTTAAATTGAAGACCTAAATTTAATACTAGTTACATCAATGGTATTTCACTGAAGATAAAAGTAGTTTGTTGAATTTTTAAGAAGCCAATATCATGGAAATAGTAGAGTAGGTATAGTTCCTAAATTAGACAGGCAATTTACCTCTCTGCTTTGAATTCCCTATTTTTGTAATATAAGAACAGCCCCTCTCTGGACAAAATATAGAGATAAAAGTAAGATGTTCCAGATTGTCTAGTGGGGAAAAGCACTAAAGCAATTTCTTAGCAAATGTAGTTAAAATATTGTTCTTTGTACAGTTTGGGAATCTACAGTGATTGAATTTACTAAATCATGGGTTATATCCTGATATTATAGGTCAGATCAAAGTATCAAAGCCAGATGCCCAAAGTATATGAATATTTATCTTTCTGCTCCAAATGTTCCCAAATATTACAGTAATGTGAGGCAAAACTGATTGAAGTTTTTTAAATATACTTTTTGATTTGCAAAGGGTCATGTAAATGACCCTCCCAAGTCAAAAGAAAAATCAAGATAAATGGTAGAGAAGTTATCCATCCACTGCTCTATTCTGGGAGAAGAGCCAGAGACCTTTGGATTATGTTCTAGTAACTGAGTATTGTACTAGAAACTGTCCCACACCACACAATTCAGGGAGGAAGAAATCCCTCAACAGGAGCTGAAAATCTTCAAGGGCACACGGAAGGTTGACAGAGCATGTGAAATCATTTGTTCTTCTTTTCACATACTGTTAAGCAGAATTTTTCTGTGGGATGGAAGTGCTTTACTGTGCTTAAGCATCCCAGCCCCTGAACTTTACACAGTACTGAAAGTGGAAGATTCTAAGGATGGGGAGCAAAGCGGAAGAACGAGGATGTCTTTGAGGACTGGAGATTCAGAGCCAATAGCAGTGCCAGCGTGTTTATGAGGGAAACAGAGGACTAGCATTAGAAGTTACTTCCACATAAGCATGTAGACGAGGAGTTGTACTTTAGAAATAATAACTGAGACTGAAACATGAACTAAAATGTATTGTTCCCCTGGGTCCCAACACAAGGCCTGGTCAAGGACCAAGACACTTTCAACAACAGCGTCAATCAGACAGCACCAAGCCCAACTCACACAAGGCACAGTGATGCACACAGGCAATCCCAGCACTCGGGAGGTTGAAGTAGAATCATGAGTTAGCCTGGGCTACACAGGGTGTTCAAAGCCAGCCTGGACTACACAATGAGACCTTGTCTCAAAAAAAAAAAAAAAAAAAAACTCCAAACCAACAGAAAAGACAATAGTAAAAACTGATGGAAAGAATTATTGGTTGACTTTCTAGTATTAAAGAACTCTGCAGGTAAATATAAATTAGTGTCTCTGCATAGGAAAACTTAAGTATTTCCCCCATAAGTTCTAGAACTCAGATGGCCATGATTAGCAAAAGAGCTATGTTTACATTATATTTCAGAACATAAGTATCTGTACAGACAAACTTTTAATTAAACTTATGTAATGCTTGACTTTTCCTGCCAGCTTAATAAAACCAAGCCAACAACCAATCAACTGGGGAAATTTGGAAGTTGGGCTTAGACGCAGAAAAATAAAAATAACTTGTCAAATGAATTTACCTTTATTACCAAGATGGAGAAAAAGTTAGAATGGGTGAATTTGTTTAAGAAAAAGTGTTGCAAAAGTATGACTTACCAAAAACACAGACTCAGCCCAGAAAGGATAAACACACACACACACACACACACACACACACACACACACACACAGAAACCTCAAAATCATGAGGCATGAAATGTCTAGGATAGATTCTTATGCATCAGTTTAAAAAGTTGGCTCAGTAGAAATAACAAATCTTAAATTCTAATTAGTGATGAAAGCTTCTGGTTTATGACTCAGACTTTTCTGCTTTCGTTGGGGGAGGGGAAGGAGTGAAGTGTCTGTTCGTTTACTTGGTTTCTCTCTGAATCTACGTTTCAGCCAGATGTCTATGAAGGTTTGCAGGGCTAGAATTCTTGAGCTCTCTGCTAAGCTCCCGAGGACCAGCCATCAATGCAGTTCTCATTACTTTAGAGGTTATTTTTCAGATCTAACAGGATCATCTGGTGTCTTTGCTTCTTTTTGGAACAATTTGGGAAAATCTATTGCAGTCATGTCATGATTTACAGAATGGAGAAAATACAGATCATTGCTTGAAAACCCATCAGGCCATTTTATCTTTGTTAGATATTTCACATATTCAACTTGGACTGTCTCTACTGTCTCTGTTCTGCCTCACTTCCACACCCATCTGAAAAAGAACAATGTGGGAATGCTATTTTTGTCTACTCATTCTTTTAGAGTACCAGCAACGGCTTTGAAAATCTTCTAGTATAATCAATCTACCCTATGACATCACTGAACTGTAGTGACTCAGATTGCTAATAGTACTTCAGGGCTTACAAAATTGTTTTATTTGAGTTTTACACAGCCTAATGCAACAAATAGAGGTGAGGTTTCTACTATTCCCTTTACACAGTAGAGAAATTTGTGCCTCTCAGAGGCCAAGTGATATCTAAAACCAGCTGCCAGCTTTGATGACCCTACTGTGACTCTTTCCAACCTGTTATGTGACTTTCCCTACTAACATGGAGCGTACTCAGTACTTATATTTTTTCATAAAATGTAAGTCAGACAGTTATAAACAAAATAGACAATTTAGAGAACTCTCTATATAGACTACCCTGGATAAATCTCCTATGAAGCTTTCACAGAAAACTGCATGTGAAATCCATCTCTCACAGCTACAACTCAGCTATTGGTTAATATTAAGAGCAGGAGAAAAGAATGACCCAAGAAATTATTCTTGGACTCTGTGGTGAAGGAATATCCGTTTGTGTCAATATGAAAACTCTTAACATTATTGATGACATTGATACCCAACAATAATTGAAGATATGCTCATAATTCCACAAACATTTTTTGTTCCCATGTTTTTGTATATCATGAGCTCCTTAAAGCCAGAGCCCGGGCTTTATTTCTTTATATGTAACTGTAGATAATCAAAATGCCTTGAATTCACTAAGCATTCTATAAAGATTGGGCTTGTTGTTAAGCACTTGCAGACACTTACAATCTATGACAGGTTCTACTTTACACTCACTAATCAATCTGTTCTTCAACAGCACTGTAAATGAAACCGCATTGTTATTCTCACTGTGTTCATAAGCACAATCTTTTCTTCAGTTAAATCGCTAATAAAGGTTATATGTGCACTGCTATTTCTAACCATGGCATGAAGCTGAGTCTTTTATAAATCTTTATAACTCAGCAATGAACTTATGTGTATATATGCGTGTGTGTGTGTGTGTGTGTGTGTGTGTGTGTGTGTGTGTACAAAGCAGTGAAGGACACTCAGAATCAGTATATAAACATTTCTGTATTATTCCCTGGTAGAGCACTGTCTCCCATTTTTTCCACAAGACAAAAATTCTTAATCAAATATTTCTGTTTGAATTTAAGATTTAAAAATAAGGTATATCTTAGTATATTTATATATCATAAAGTACTTTATGTATCATATAGCACCTCTACAAGCATATATTCATGTGTATGAATACATTTATTCTGCAAAAGAAATATAAAGAGGCCCATTTAGTGAATCTACTTATTACTATTTTCTTTTTATTTCAAGACCCATAAATATGAACAGACATTAGAGAAATGTATATACATCCTAGAAAACCCAAGACTTACCCTTCAGAAAATATTATATCAATTAGAGATTTTAATCAAAAGTACCAGGAATCAACCCTGGCTGAGCAAAAAGGGTTTTGTTACGGAGAAGTCAGATGGTCCACAAATGCCACAGGCAGGCAGAGAAACCAACTCGGAACCCAGACAGGGCAGGAAGGGGGTCCGCTGCCCTCACCAGACCTTCTTGTCAGAAGCTGCGGTTGCCACCGCAATGAACCAAGGAATGACCACCTGTTGCTGTTGTGTTGTCCACAAGTCACTTCAGTCAATGTTAAGAATGCTGAAAAGAGAATTTGATCATCGTGTCTTTAGTCACGTGTTCTCGCCTTCAGTTTAATGTTGAGGGAGCTATGCAGCATGAACCACATGATCTGAAATGTGGGATGTAGGAGTTCTGAACAGAAGCAAAGACTGTGCCTAGAACTGTCCTGGGTGACCATGACCCCTCACAAACTACTCTCTACTTAAGTTAAAGCTTTTTGTTAATTTTGGTTTTCGTTTTGTTTCACTTGTCTTGTTTTGTTTGTGGTACTTGGGTTTAAACCCAGGGCCTTTGCACTGAACTATATCCCCAGACCTTTTATACTTTTTAATTTTAAAATGGGGTCTCACTAAGTCAATAAGTTGCCCAGGCTGGGCTCAAACTTGCAATCCTCTCGCCTCAGCATTCCACAGTGCACAGTGTATTGCAGCTCTCTTGCTGACCACATACGCGCCCCCCCAAAAGAGATGATCTAATTTCTCATTACTTCCTGTACTTGTTTCCAAGTCTAGGATCTCTTATCAGACATCATTTCTCCTCTACTTTCATCCTGATTCTACTTCAATGTACACTAAGCTATGGGAAAATATCAGTAAATATAATTGCCATCTATTACGGGTTGAAGTATGTTCTTCCCTCTCCTTCCAACTGAGGAAAGCCTGGGCCAAAAGTCTACACTGAAGTCCTAACCTCTGGTAATTCAGACTGTGATCTTATTTGGAGATGAGGTTTATATGGAGGTAATTAAGTTAAAGGGAGGTCATTAGGACCATGAGTCCAATATGACTGGTGTATTTACAGAAAGGAGAATTTGGACGTAGAGATACCCATAGAGGTAAGACACTATGAAGAGATAATTAGAAGAGATGGCCATTGACAAACCAAGGACAAAGTCCTCCATCAGAGCCTTCCACTGCAGTCTTCAGAAACAGCTGGCTGTGCCAATGTCTTTATTAGTAACTCATAGTTTTTGTGAGACAGTATATGTCTGTTAAGCCACCTCATCTGTGACATGTTACAAAGACTAGCAAACTGTTATGCTGTCCAAACACCTTTCACATAACAGTGGGGAAAAGAAGAAAAACAAACTGCAAATATACACACATTTAAAAAAAAAACAGCAAAATAAAATAGACATTACGCTTTGTATTCATCAACTTCTATTTGAAGGGATATTTCATAGGGACAGTTCCTTTGATATTGGCTAATTTTCTGCAGAATTCAAATTAAAAATACCATTTTTAAAAAGGTTAGCAGGATTTCTGCTTCTCTCTTTTTATCAGAACTGAAATCAAAGTGTCACAATACTTTATGGAAAGTCCAGTCTCTTTGGGTTCAAGCTCACAAAAATGTCACTCTGTTCTAGTAGTGCTTCTGGAGCCAGATAAATGCCTGACATGAGAAGAGCTGTTGCTCATTCAATGATACAGTCCTCTACATTTCTAAAGTCCCTCCATTTATATTGGGACAATTTATAGTCAACAAATATTTATGAAATATTAATTATTGTCACATTCTGTACTTGAAGCTAGAGGATACACATAATATTTTTACCTTCAAAGAACTCTGTCCAAAGTAGAAAACAGGTAAGTAAATAAATTACTTTAATAAACTATGCTTAGGTCATGAGGATATTATGGGGACTCAGTGGAGAGTTAAGTGGCATAGGGTGGGCCGAAATTCTAAAAGACTTCTAACAAATTCATTAAAACCACTGTGAGCAATTTGAATTCTGACTGTGCACAGCCTGAATGCTAAGTGTCCACACATCCAAATCTGGAGAGATGGCACAACCAGAGACACAACACACGTGCAAGAAAACCTCTGCGTGTAATTAATTCAGTGACCACTCGGAGCGTAGTACCAAGCTTAGGAATTTAGCTACTTGATTAAACATATGCATCAAACCTGTAACACAGTTTAATCGATATCATTTTAAAACAGGTCCAGAGAAGCTTCACAGAGGGACCAGCAAAGGGTACAGCAGCAAGGGGAAGCTAAGGGGACATTTTCAGACACACAGCTCTTCCTCGGAGGAAGATCTCCTCCGCACCCTGCTCCTTTCTGCCTGCAAAAGGTGGAGCTCCTGTCCCCCTCTGATATGTTCACACAACCCTGTGAGACATTTGGATGCTCTGTCTTAATATGAGGTTCTCAGTTTGGTGTTTGCTCCAGTTCTACATTAACCTAAAAGCTCATAATTGAGGCTTCCCTTCTTCCTCCTTGATCAGTCACTTGGTGCACAGGGAGAAAGAGTGCTACCTGCCTTTTCCTCTTTCCTTTTTGCCCCACTCCTACCCTTAGGGGCCACAAGGCCTCCTCAGGAAGTGTGATCTCAGCACGTGCAAAGAGACCGTGGATCATGTGTACCTGGACCTTTAAGTATAATTACACTGGAGACGTTTTGTTTTGTTTTGTTTGGGGGGTACTTTGGTACCGGGAATCGAACTCAGATCCTCGCACTTGCCAGGCAGGCACTGTGCCACTGAGCTCTGTCTCTGGCCCCTGTACTATCCATCACTCTGGAGAAAACGTGACACTTTCTCAGATTCAGTCAGTCCTCTGGATTCAGAGATTCCACCACCTGCAGATTTAAAATACTTTTTAAAGTTGTGTCTGTATCAAACACATACAGATTTTTAAAAATTTAATTCTTAAAGAATATGATGTAACAGTTATTTTCATAGCACTCATATTGGATTACATATTATAAGTATTGTAGAGATAAGTTGAAGTATACAGGAAGATGTGTGCAAATACCAGCCCACATCCTGTAAAGGACTTGAGGAACCACACATTTGGGAATCTGGATTGGGAGGGGCCAATAACAGTTACATGAACATGAAAACAGGCTGGTATCTACCTCAGTGTCTCAAAGGAAGGAAAATTTAAAACAGGCATGTATACAACCTCCTATGCCTAAGTCTTAGATGTAGTTGCTCCCATAAAAAATATCTTATTGATTTTTCAAATGAATGCTATCCTGCATTTTTTTCTGGGCAATATAGTAATGTTAAGTACTTGTAACGTTTTCTGTACTTAAATTTGGGTAGACAGGTTACAGAAAACCATGGAGAGGGAAGGCTTATTGGGGAATTACCATGGAGAAGAGTACACTGTTTGTTCCCTATGGATCCCAGTTTCACTGTATTTCCCTGAGGATTACAGGCAAAAAAAAAAAAAAAAAAAAGTGAATTTGTTACCGTAGGTGCTTAGTTACCCAAGAGCAGAAATGAAGTCTATGTGTATTTGTCAAATAGAAAATACACCTCTAGGAGTCCTCTGTTTATTCATTCACCCATGTGAGCATGTTGCTTAAAAATTTTAAATGTATATTTGATGCTAACTCATTATTTCCAAGCTTCCAGAAAAAGTCACAAGACTTCAGAGAATGAGGATAGCTAATTAAATAACTATTAGTAATATGTGCAGGCTTAATTACATAATTTCTAAAAGCTGTCATTCATAATCAGAGCTCAATTTAGAAATAAATCACATGGATGACTGGCATGAGAGAAACAGAAACTGAGCAGAAATAGGAACACTGGCTCTCTTGGACTCAAATTCAACTTGATTAACCTAGTTAACAGAGATGAGCTCCTAGGTGATGAGATATTTAATATTTTTAATAGAAGTTTCTGCTCAAGCTTTAGGTTACATACTCATGACTTTGCATATACTATGTGTAGAGTGAAGGAAAGTAAAGAATTACTCTATCCAAATAAATTCAGAAGAGATAAGCAAGTCCTTGGAGCCTCAGGCTATACATCTGTAAGATGATAAGAGGGTGAACACCATACACAAGGCCTGACTTGTAACATGAAGTCTGAGCACAGCCTTACCTCACCGTTCCATCAGCAATCGCAAGAGCAGTAACGAACAGGTGCAGTGGATGCTCCTGGGTCCCCCGTTCCAGCTTCCACTGTCTGGAAACAGACTCAACCTCATGGTTCTTGCTAAAGACACACTACACTGGTATTTCTATACACGATGCTCTAACGTTTTTATTAACAGAAGAGATGTGGCTGTTTTGTAGGTAGAAATGACATCTCAAGATTCGTGCTTCCACTGTTAGGGGGTTGGGCTTACAGAAAGATCTTGAGATGATAAAATCAGATGATATTTTTTCAGTGTCAGAAGTCTGACACAGCTGAGAGACCATAGGCAAGCGCTTCTACACTAATGACTCTCCTTTCTGTAAGAAGTTTACTCTTCTCTGTAAGAAATTTAACTAACAGAACAGTGAAGATTTCTAGCTATGGAATTGACAGATCTGCACTCTGGCCCTGGCGTTGCCATTTGCTAACTGGATATTCTTGGACTAATTTCTAACCACCCTTAGTTTCCTTATACATAAAATAGAGATGAAAATACGGCATAACTTTATACACAGCACCTATTGCAGTGCTAGGCTCAGAGTCGGCCATGGAATTCCCACTCCCACTTAATTACATTACTGTCCCTGATCCTACTTCTGTCCTGCCTCACCACAGTACTGTCATCACTGTATGACACCACTTCCACCCTATTATACTTCTAGTACTACCTTACTGCATTGCTGCTACTGTTTTATCACATGTCCAGTATTGCTGGACTACATCGTTACTACCTTACTATACTAGCACTGTTACTACATACTATTAGTTAACCAATATATGTGTATTAGTTTGCTAGAGCTGCCATAACAAAATACCACAGACTGGGTGGGCTAATCGAAATTTGTTTTCTGATTCTCCCAGAGGTTAGAAGTCTAAGATCAAGGTGTCAGCAGCCTTTGTTTCTTCTCACCCCCTCTTGGTTTGCGTATGACTACAGACTCGCTATGTCCCCGCATGGCTTACTGTCAGGGCTTCCCCCAAAACAAAAACAAGACAATTATGTACAAAATGAGGTTTATTTTAAGGAATTGGCTCAGCAATTATGGAGCCTTGGCAAGTCCAAAACCTGATGAGCAAGACCAGCAAGATGAAGAAGCAGGGAAGTGTCTGTTGTAGACAGGAAGTTGCCACTTAAGACTGCTGTAGCACCAGGAAGTTGCCACTTCAGTTCAGTCAACCATAGAATCAGGAAGAGCAAATAGCTTAGATGAAGTCAAAGAAGATTGGGCTGCAGAATTCCATCTCACTTGAAGGATTTTTAGTCAGGCCTTCAGCTGACTGGATGAGACTCATCCACATTATGGAGCATAATCAGCTTTATTCAAAATCTACCAATTTAAATTGTAAATCTCATCCAAAACACCCTCACAGAGATGTCCAGAGTAATGTTCAGTGAAACATCTAGACATCATGGCCCAGCCTATTTGACACATAAAGTGAACCTCACACATGGTCACTCTTCTATACATCTGCATTCTCTGATATCACTCTAAATTTTCTCTTTTTATGAAGATATTAGTCAGTTTGGGTTAAAGTCTATGCTAACAGACTCATTTTAATTTAAAGGGCTCATCCCAAATGCAGTCATTTTCTGAGTATAGGAGGATAGAATGTTGAAAGGACACAAAAATACAGCCCATTCCACTGATTTCTAGTACCCTTAACTATCACTAACAATTCTGCCACTACTGCTACCATCATTCATATTCTTCATCCTCTCACTAGTACTCAGATTGCCGTTAGGTTCTTCTGGTTTCATTTTCCTATGTTTCTATAAAATAGATGGTAGACGGGTGGCACCGTGAAGCTCAGAATCCATGCCAAGATTAAAGGCAAATTCAGCCCATGCCAGTTCATAGAACAGAGTTTAAAACAGCTACTGGACAACAATTAAGAAATTTTGGTCAAGGAGGAAATGTCAAGCTATAAAGAAGTTGGGCCAGTAAAATGGAAAAACCAGCAGCCCAGCCAAGAGGAGTTTTGGTCTGTCCAGGTTACCAACCAGGGCACAGTGCTGCTCAAGAAGCCCAGACTTTCTTGTACTAAAGATTCAGCAGTAGTTACAGGGTTAATCACTTACTCGGCCTCTCTGATTTTTTTTCAGCACTAAGAAACCTGAGGGATATTTACTTCTTATGTCTTTTATTATACACTTTTATGTATCAGTGTATGGTAACTTGTAAAAATAATGGAAAAATGTTGCCAGTGAGTGACTAAGTGATGAATTTGAATGGAGAATGCTCTAAATACATCTTACATTTATGCTTATGGATATGAACTGACCAGCACATACGGGTTTTACCATTTCATTTTATTTTCCATATGAAGGAAATTGTACAAAGGCAATAAAATTCCCAGAGATGAAGTCTGAATCATTCTCAAATTTGTGTCTCCCACTGTATCTCATTCAGTGGTTTTTTTTTTCCATCATCTTTGTTTAGGAAATACTTGCTGAGTTTGATAAGAACAAGAGTCCCCAAATTCTGATGATGCCAGCTCTACTGCCACTCTCGCTGTCACCCAAAAACAGGGACCAGGGTCAGCTGTCCTGCTAGGCATCCATCAGACAAAGCTATAGTGCGGGTTAACTAAAGTTTGAATCTATAACCCAGCAAGCAGTTCAGGTCTACCCAGCAGGCCTTTGTTCAGCCTGCGCTACATGGAAAGCATTAGAGAGCTTCTCATCCGGTAAGGCAGACAGCCTGAATACATGGATGACCATAATTCCAGGCAATTTTCCCTGTTAATAGAGATAAAAATAATGTACTGGAGATATAGAATATCATGCCTAAGACAACACAAGAAGCTGAAATTGATGCCATGTTATGGAGCCAGGTTATGGGGCATCCTGACTGATAAAGTGTTCTGTCACCATTTTGAAGGACTGAAAAAAATGAGAAACGCAAACGCTCAAGAGCCTTCTTACCTCAGAGTGAAGCAGTGCGGTCACACTGACACCACAGTAGCACGTCAGAGAGAATGCCAACTTTGTCCCTTCCAGAACGTCCAGTTATGTACAGACACACACCGAAACTATCTTGTATTTATTCATATTATGGAAAGCAGCCAGATTTAAAACATTTTAATGACACATGCAACAAGATAATAACCATGAAAGTAGAAATATTTACATAATCCCCTGCAGACACCATTCTGTAATCACAAGACTCATTCACCCCTCCCTTTTCATCTCTCAGGCAGATGTGAGAAGAAGAGGGGGGGGGAGAAAAAAGTCAAAGAGGAAACCCACAAAGAACAGGATGGAGAGAGGACGGAGAGCAAAAGCCACACGCTAGGGACAGAGAGGGCACAGGCAGGTGTGAATGAGGACGAGGTAGGGAGATATCAGCTGTGAATAGGAAAGTTTAAAAGAATTGGGGCCAGGCATGGTGGAGCACGCCTGTAATCCCAGCGCTCCAGAGGCTGAGGCAGGAGGATCACTGTGAGTTCACAGCCAGCCTGGGCTACATAAGCAAATTCAAAGCCAGCCTGCACATAGTGAGAGATGCTGTCTTTAAAAAAGAAGAAGAAGAAGAATTGGGGATGGGGAAACAGGGAGGACAGGTACAATTTAGACCCAGTTACTATCCCTTGAGAGATCCATATAAACGACAGATTTCTTCAGGGTATGGTGGCTTACACCTGTAATCTCAGCCCTCAAGAAGCTAAGGCAGGAGAATCTCAAGTTTGAGGCCAACCTGGAAAACAGACTGTATCTCAAGGGAAAAGAGGAAACAATAAATGAAAAAGCAGATGCTTTTCCTCAATTTAGGAAAAGAGACAAGACTGACTATTGAACTGTGACTATGTGAATCCAATGCCGTTCAGACTGAAACCATTGGGTCCCTGATTAACGATGGTTACAAGGGGAACTAATGTATTTTGGTTGAAGTGAAAGGCAGTATCTTTCCTTCACCATTTCCTAATTATACAATTAAATTATGGTTTAACCCAGAAAACTATTTTCCTAACCTACTGATACAATTTCAAGGCAATGAATATGAAAGTGAAATGTCTTAAGGGTTTTATTTAGGACACAGGTTTCTGTTGCTATCTATCTCATTATTTTTCCCAGAAGCAAGCTATTCAAAGTATCTGGGTCAGAAATCAAAACCTCTCACCAAATGATCGTAAATGCAAATAGTTAATGAAAGCTTCATTTCTTTACAATCTATGGACTCCATTAGCCAGTTAATGTTCATCTTTTATAGTGCCTTGGCTTTCATTTATAATAAATACATGCATATGTGTGTACTCATACCACATCAGCAACTTATACTGTCATATTTATCAAGTTAATTCATGCACGTAATAAACACAATGTCTCACACACAACAACAACCAGGCTTGTAATTTGTTTATTATTAATATCTAACATCAAGACTTTCTGGAATCTGAAAGCAATAACCCAAATGATTTCAACACACACAACACAAACACAAGTACTTTTTGCTCAGTACTCTAGAAAATCTTCTCTTTCTCATCTACTATCAGGTAGAAAATTAAAACGCACTAGGTAAAAAGCTGCATGCCATTGTAACACTCAGAGGTACTCAACATCTATATCCAGACCCAAAATCACTCTAAAACAAGCTACTGGGTAAGTAGAAGAATCACACAATCTACAGAAGATAATTACAAGGCAAAAGCTCCTGAAATCCATAAGATCAGTACTGGAATGAGAATATAAGTCAGAGAGAGAATGCCTTTTAAAGAAAACTCTGTGCAGTAAACTGTTTGTCATTATGGCTTGTAATATTCCATTATTTAATAATCATTAATTAACATGACAGCCAGCCAGAAATTGCTCCTTGGAAACTAAGTAACTTTTAAATTTGCACAAATAATAATTAGTTATGATATGTATACATGATAAATATAAAAGGGTAGTGGGGAGAACTCCACAGTCTCACTTAGAGGAAGAATTGTATCCTTCAATTGAGTAAAAACTAAAGGTAGTTCTGAACACAAGTTCTTCATTTTTTTCTAAGTGCAAGGCTTTTAAAATAATTTTTAAAGCCAGGTGTGGTGGTGCATGCCTATTGCGTGCCTGAATCCCAGCACCCGTGAAGCTGAGGCAGGAGGATCTCCATGAGTTTAAGGTCAGCCTGTGCCACATAAGAAGGTTCAAGGGCAGCCTGCACTACACAGGGAGACTTTCCTCAAAAAAATTTTTAAAGTTTTTATTAGTATATGTTTGCAGTACATAATATCTACATTCATTGTGGGGAGCTGATACATGTACGTAACATATGTTAACTCTTTTTACTTCCTCTTCTGCTGCCCTTCATCTTTGGTCTCTTTCTGATTTGCAGAATCTCTCCTTTTCTTAGACAAAGGTCATTGGAAGGGCATGAGGCTGGACAGAAGTCTCCACTACCATTCCTCATCTCCTACAACCTTTGTATCTCAAACCACATCCCTAGAAAAGATATAGGCAGTGCTACCACTGGGATGTTTTCCCCTCACAAATGCATACTGGACTTCAAAGGCCATTGTAACCATATTAAGAGCTGGGGTCTTTGTGAGGTGATTAGCTTTAAGTGAATTAATCCCAGTATGAGAGACATGGGCTCCTCATAAAAGAAATCAGCCCCTTGTGTCTCTGTGTTGGTTCCTCTGCCCTCTGCTTCATCATGGCTTTCACCATACAGCCTTTCCCATTGTTAGCACGCAGCAAGAAGGCTCTCACTAGAAGCTCGCACCTTGGTATTGGTCCTTCAGCCTCCATGACTACAAGCGGGTGAATTTCTGTTCATTATAAATTACCTAGTCCACAGGATTCTGTTACAGCAGCACAAAATGAACTAAAGCAGGTGTAATAAGGAGAAAGAACATGAGTCGAGGATCCATCTAGGGAGAAGCTGCTCTAACAACTCACAGATCCACTGTTTCACCCACACTGTGTTTTCAAATACAGAAATTCACATAGAAAATAAATCCTGTTTTTCCAGATGATCCATAACTTTGAGTTCCTGTGCTCCCATCTAGGGCTGAATTTCTCTGGGTGTCTTTAAATAGAGTAGTAGCCTCAAGTTCACTGCAATCACCACCAGTCCTTCATTAAGGTCTTTCACCTGGGCCACTTAACTCTTACATGTAAAATGTTCCAAAAGTGGCAGACAAAACTGTCTGGAATTGCATGCATTCACCAAGGTTCTATGAACTCTGGAGCTTTCTTGAAGCTCCAGGTCTGCACAAGAGCAGGTAATGGGAAACTTGCTTTCTTTATATAAGTCCAATCCCTGTCATAAACAATGCTGTTTGTAACAAACTAAGGGTAGACTGGGCAATAATAACCCTCCTACCGCTCATCCATTTGAGTGTCTTTGATTTACTCAAACCAAAACTCATGGATTCAGGATTGGCCATAAAGGAAAGTGGTCTTGGAGTGTTAGAGGATTTCAAGGCTTGCAACTGCCATGACATTAAGTTAGATCACTGGTGTGGGTACAAGCTGGTGTGCAATAGGAAAAGCGCTTGATGAGGCACTAGGAGTGCTAGATGTACTGTCTGCATACAACAGTGTTCACTCACTGCCTCCTACGTGCTGTGTACTAAAGGTATGGGTATGTATAAAACAATGTCGTTTAAGGAGTTCAGGATTGAGATAAACAAATGATTGCAGGGAAAAGCATGCACTCTGTTTCCTCACCAGGAAAAAAAAGAAGAGATGGCCATTTCTGTTTCTTGGGCCTTATTTCTTGGTACAGAGTGAAGCAAGTGTGTGTCAGTGTTCCATTACTGTAACAGAAACACCTGGGATAATCAGCATAAAAGAAGATAGGTTTGTCTTAGCTCATACTTTGACAATTTCAGTCTGGTGTGTTGACCTGCTGTTTTGGGGCTACAGCAAAGCTGAACGTCATGGACAAGAATACACATCAGATTAAGCTCCTCACCTCTGGTGTCCAGGAAACAGAGAGAAAGAGGCTGGGGTCCCACAGTCCTCTTCAGGAGCATGCCCCCAGTCCCCTAGGATCTCCCAATAGACATACCACCTTCCAACAGTGCCAAGCTGAGACCAAGTCCTTAACCTATGGACCTTTTGGGACGTTTAAAATCCAAACTATAGCAAGCTAAAACAGCGGGATTATATACTCTGCAAACTGGGACAGCAATAAAAAGATGATAGAACTGGCATTTTCTTGCCTTTGTTTCTCAGAATATTCATATAATAGATTGCATTCAAAACAATAAGCATGAGACAGCATGATTCCAAGTATAAAGAAAATATTACAAAGTGTTATAAAGAAATGGCCCCAAAGAATCTGTTGCATGTCCATCGGACTCTGTGACTACATGAAAATACAAAAATATATCCTAGAGGCAAGAGGAGAGAGTCTGGCATGCACAAATTCTCCACCCACACCTCTCAGTCTCACCCATCTCTTTCTCACCTCAAGCCTAGGGATGGTGCATAATTCAAAGCATGTTTCCCCTAGTTGAAAATAATAAGGGATTTTCATCTATCTCCCATTAAAGGTTCCTAAGGGAGTGGGTGGGTGGCCCACTTGAGGAACCTAGAAGGAAAGAGAAGGCATGGAGGACCACTTTATTGATGGATTCAAGAGGGGGTAACTGTATATTACCTACTCAGAATTTGTCGAGAAAACGATATGAGAAGTTTCCTGTTGGCCAGAGTGAACTACTTAGGAGAGTGCAAACGGTCTCTGTTATTCCTGTGTCTTATGAATTTTAACCACACAGAGGCATAAGGTGACCCGAGTAAAAGCCCAGATGCATTCCCCAGACACCTAGAGACTAAGCAAGGAGTTACAAGTGAGCGCCTGGCTTATACATGCATCTGTAGAGGCAAAAAACTCCCTCCGTGGGAGACAGGAGAAAGAGAAGGGCCCCAGAAACTGCCGCAAAGGAGAGATTCCATTTTTATCTCAGGTTCCTGTGCCCAAAATTTCTAAAGTCAGCCGCCTTTAACCATCTGCCGGGTCGCGGAGCCAAAGCTACCTAGCCAAGCGCCACTGCTCGGATTCTTTTAGTTTCCTCTGCCTCTCCCTGCATTCACTCCTTGGAAGGAATGAGCAGAGAGGGAGGGAGAGGGACTGACAGCTTTCCTCCTCTCCTTGTGGGCTTTAAACTAAAAGAAAGCCCAGCAGGCCAGAGAGATTTGGAGCTTTGACCTAGCACAGAACTATAGTGGTCTGGGCAGGACAAAGACTGAGTCAAAGCTGTGTCCCTGACTCAAAATGAGTACAGGACTGTTGTCTATTTTCCTGAACGGAAAGCACATAGACTACCTGACACCCTACCCCCAAACCAGGAAGGTATCCCCTCCCACCTCAATTCATAAAAAATAAAGGGAGGCCAGCCTGCAAACCCAGCTACTCAGGAAGCTGAGGCAGAGGGATCATAAGTTTGAGGCCAACCTGGGCAACCGAGGAAGACCGTGTCTCAAAATTTGAAAAATAAATAATTAAAAGGGCTAGAAATACAGCTCAGTGGTGGAGCACCCCCATGTTCCATCACTAGTACCTCACACAAAGAAGGAGGAAATGTAGAGGCATTTGATCAAAATCTACACATTGTACCCCATATGTATGCACCATAAAAATAGGGATAGATCTGGTACAAAGCAGTGCAATTTCTTCTTTGTGAAAAGCAGCTTTTAATAGTAAATTGCTACCAGAGTTGCCACAGTTGTCTTTTTCATCTGCCTTATTTTAAGGACAGAACTTGGGTGCAGCCTACTGACATAATGGTAACGACTAGAGTACGTGCTGCATGATCCTGAGGTAAAAGGTCAGCTGAAGAGCCCTGACAACAATTTTATTGGAGGGTAGTTTTACCGCCCTAGAAATGTGGATTCTATTACTCCCCTCAAATTTTAGGACTTTCTTCAAATTTTGGAAATGTGAGCCGTCTCCTCATCATGCTTCACGCCTCAGTGCTCAAGTCTCTGTGATCTGTCACTCAAGTGGAATCCTTAGAAACACCAACTGGCCCCACTTGGCAGTGAAACTGAGTGTAGATAATAGTTATGCTACACGCTTGTGCCTCCCAGCCACGCTAATAAAACCTTCAAGACAGGCCCCGCTTTCCTCACACGGTCTCCTCACCTTCGCCCTCGCAGCAGTAAGTTTCATGTAACGGAAATTTAAACAGAAAGCTTTGTGATTCAAGTAAGAATTACGCTCAAGATTCGGTCGTTTTGATTATTCCTAGCAAATTTCTAGTCATCCCATTAAGTCCTGTTGTGGTTACTGCAGTAGCTTAAAGTGAAGTCTAGCAAAGACGTTAGATTTACGCCTTTACAATAGCCTTAAAAAAAATACAAATAATCGAAAGGAGTAATCTTGGATATTCACTATGTACAGAAAGCAGTTTGCTGTTATTGTTGTTTATTTTTGGAAATTGAGGATTACAAGGGTAGAAAGGGGGAATAAATTATCCCTGAAGATATTCTTCTGCCCTTGTGCACATTTCTTCTTTCCCTCCTTCCCCCTGCTGGTCCCCCAAATATGCGCTGGAGCCATCTGCAGGTCACAGCCACCTTAGCTTCAGCTGTGCTGGCCTGAAGCGGGAAGACTGATCTTTCAGGCAGGTACTGGTTGCTTCCTTCACCACCACTGCGACCACCCCCACCCCGCCCCCAGCTGAACAATCACTTTAGGGTCGTGGAAATCACCGCTAATTAAACTCTACCAGAGAATTTGCTGGGTGTTTCATGTCTATCTTGTGTTGTGCATTTTCCTAAGATCTTTTCCCTAAGCAAATTATAACCAAAACAGCACATTTCTGAGCCTCAGGGTGGTTTCTCCCCAGTCTGCATTTTTGTTCTTACTCTTATGGCATGATGCTTAATCATTTGTTGAAGAAAGTACTGTGAATAGAAGGCAGAATTTATGACTGAATATTTAAATTTTGAGAAGTCTGACATTGAATTAACTTACTGAATGTTTTTAGTGAATGTATACAATATGAAAAACTTTTCCTTTTATTTAGCTAAAGAATAAGATGATTGACTTTTATGGGGTGTATTCTATGTGTAAGTCACAATTCTAAGCACTTTATTTCATTTAGAATTTTCAAAAGCCATCTGCCATTTTGCCTTCGCATTTTCTGTCCTCAGTCCTGTAGCATCCTTACTTTTCAGGGAAGGGGATTGAAGTCCAAAAAAGTTGACAAAGACAGCAGCACTAGGAGATGCGATCACAAGCAGGGTGATCCCCAAAATCCTTAGTCACTGTAGTGTGTCTATTGATTATTCTATAAAATTGATTATTCATTTAGTGAAAATGAGATTTATCTTAATACTAAAGGAACCAAGAAGGATTAACTAACTACAAAATAAAGATCTTCTAGATGCAATGCATTAAACTCTAAGATGTAAGCTACATGGTACTTATTTGTGTCATTTTGTACGTAACTATAAAAACTGAAATTTGGGAGCCATAAAACTATTCAGAAGAGATAAGACTTATCTTAATAAAGCCAAATTAAATTACAATCCAAAAGCATGATCCAAATGAGCAATACAGATCACAAATGCTAAAGAAGCAGAGCCTACTGCAACTCAAAAGGTTGCACAGTGGAAAAAGGTACGGAGAGAATCCCACACAAATAAATGGCACAGGCCAAAGCCAAGTGGTATAAATAACAGAGATCTGTGAATGGTGAGCACACCAGATTGGCTCTGTCAGAACTTGACCCAGGACAGATGGCTCAAACTGTAGACCCGTGGACTCCACAAAAACTAACAATGGCATTTGCTTGCCCTAAATAGTATTTTTAGAAGCAATCTGTATTAAAAAAAAAAACAAAAAACACTTTCACAGAAATCACAAATCATATATATACAACCCAAAGAATTTTTATAAATTTTGAAGACACTTCTATGATCCCTCAGCTGTCAACAAACAGCTCACCTACTAGCAACCTAGGAGAGACCCTCCCTGCCCCCTTAGTCAGGAATGCTCCATGGTAACACTGCTTTCAGAGTGAACTTCCATCAGAAGAATCACATTACATTCTAATGCATATTCTTCTGGTGATTATCAAGATGACCTCCTTTTCAGATGTTTATTGACCACTGAGATATCTTCTATTATCAAGTTCAAGTTTTCTCTGGGGTTGCATCTTTTTTCTTATTGCTGTGTAGAAGTTGTATATATCTTAGAAATGTCATTTGTGAAATACAGACTTCACATAAACAATACTTTTCATTCTTGTTGGTGTATTTTAATGAACAAAAAGCCTCACCTTGAACTTATGGCTAGTATCTCTTGCATCCTGTTTAAGAAACATTTACCTCCCTCCTATGAAAGTATTCTTCCCATGCTCTTCCTCAAGTACTAAAGTTTTTCATTTTGTTTCACATGTGCAATTCATTTAGAATTGATTCTCTTGGGCTGGGGATATAGCTCAGTGGAATAAGTGCTTGCCTAGCGAGCGCAGTGTCCTGAGTTCGATCCCCAGTACCGCAAAAAAAAAAAAAAAAAAAAAGAATTGATTCTCTTATGCTGTAAGGAAGAGTCCAGTATTTATCTTTTTCCATATCTTAATATCTAATTTTCCAAGCACCATCTTTGAAAAGATTATCATTTATTCGCTGCACTACAATGACACCTTTGTCATCAATCAGATATTATATGCCATTTTTGTCTTGAGATTTGTCTGCTTGTCTATCTTTGCGTTCACACCAAACTTGACATCTGGTAGGGCGTAAGTCTTCCAACTTTGCCCTTTAAGATTGTCTAGATGATCCTTAACCTTTTGGATTTTCAGATAAACTTTAGAATTGGCCAGCTGGGCGTGGTGGTGCACGCCACAGTCTCAGCACTCTGGGACTGAAGAGTTTTGTAAACTCAAGTTCTACCCATGCAAATTAACAATTTAATGAGACTCTGTCTCAAAAGAAAAAATGAAAAGTAGCCCAGTGCCAAAACCCCATTTTTATCCCTAGAACCACAAAAAGAAAAGAAATAGAATTGGCTCATTAATTTTCATACATAAAAAAGATGGAGTTATGTTGGATAAACATAGGCCAATTTAGGGATAATTTGTGCTTTTATAATATTGACTCTTCTAAACTATGAACATGGTGTACTCTATGTGTATATGCCTACTTTGATTTCTTATATTATTGCACAGCATGCTTTTAAGAATTTAAGTCACTATTTGAAAATTTGAACATTTCATGTACCAAGAAAGGCTGTAAGGGTCTCTTTGAAGTATAAGAATATCTAGCCAAATGTAATGGAATACACTTGTAATGTAATCCCAGTACTCAAGAGGCTTAGGCAGGAAGGTTGTGAATTTGTGGTCAGCCTACAAAATGAGACAGTTAAAGTAGAGAGAAAGAGAGAGAGGGAATGAGAAACAGAGACAGAGAGACTATTTAGCAAAACCATTCCAATATTCCTAGGTGGTGGCAACAGACAACCACTTCCTTCTGTATCTGTGGCATGTGTTCATCAATTCACTGCAATTTGCACCCCAAACTCACTAGATAAATCTGGATTCACAATCTTGATTTCACTCTTATCTATCTAGGGGACCACTACTTGTTAAAAAACAAAAAAGGCAAATCATGAGAAATCATATTCCTATTCATTCTGCAAATATTTATTGAAAGTTAACTCCAAGACAGGTACTATATTTTGTGTTAAATTATACCACTGAATAAAAAATGCATAGATAAGTTTATGTATTTTAACTCAGAGAACTTTAAAATAATTATTTCAGCCATAGTAACATGGAAAATTTTCATAAAATACTTTGCACAGCAATTTTCATTCTGCCAGTTTAAGAGCGGGAGGGTGATTGAAGGGTAAACAAAGAATGAGGACATAGGGAAAAAACCCAGAGGGACAAAGAGACAGAGCTTGATCTGGTGTATAAACAGAAAATTTCACAAAATCACCAGAACATCAAATTGCCCTAGGGTTGAAAACATCCTCAGGGTCAAAGTGACAGACACAAAACACCAAAACGATGCAGAGTGCAGTCTTTGCTCCCAGAATGTTCCCATTCTGCTGGTAGTATTGTAAGTCAAAACAAGATAGAGAAGTTCCTTAAATTTCAAGCCTTTGAATTTTGACATTATCTTATGGCTAATGGGCAATAATCAGGGCTTTACTTCCTGTTATTCTAGGTTTCTTAATATATTCAGTGAAGGCTGCTCCTTTACTGGATCCTCGGTTTCAGATGAATCAGCCAAGACCCTCGGGTCAGCAGGGCCCCTGGTCTAAGGACCTACGCCCCTCTATACACACACACCCACTCTCACATGATCTAGCAAGCTCAGCAGGGTTGGGCCCGGTTATATTTGCATGGGAGTAATGGAACCTAACAGGACCCCTGTGAATAGAGAAAACAAAAGAGGAAGAAAAATTCCCCCATGGAATCAACTCAGAATCCAAAGAGACAGCCCAGGGTAAGATATATTTCTTTCTCCAAGGACTCAAAGCACCTTCTTAGTCACTGTTCCCAGCTTTGGTTATCACAATCCAGTTAATAATAGTGTGTGTGTGTGTGTGTGCGCGCGTGTGTGCGTGCGCGCGTGTGTGTGTGTGTGCGCGCGCGTGTGTGTGTGTGCGCGCGCGTGTGTGTGTGTGCGCGCGCGTGTGTGTGTGTGCGCGCGCGTGTGTGTGTGCGCGCGCGCGTGTGTGTGTGCGCGCGCGTGTGTGTGTGTGCGCGCGCGTGTGTGTGTGTGCGCGCGTGTGTGTGCGCGCGCGCGTGCGTGTGTGTGTGTGAGCGCGTGTGTGTGCGCGCGCGTGTGTGTGCGCGCGTGTGTGTGCGCGCAAAAGGGGGAGGCGTCTGTTGAAAGTATGCTCCAGTTATTATTAATGGGTCACTAAAGTTTCCCCCTTGTAAAGATTCTGCAGCCGTCTGTGTTATATTTCATGCCACGTCTTGACGCTACTTAGCCCCACCGCTGGTAGCTCCCCCCTAACTCTCTCAGGCCTCTGGGGTATCATTCATACCATTCAGTGCATCCCCTGCACTACACTCCCTAAGTGTACCACTCAAGGATGCTATTTAGCTCAACACACTTTGACACATAAAATAATTCCCTGAAAGCCTAAAAGAGTTAACCTTCAACCCTCTCTAAATATTTGACTTAGTGCAAAAGATTTACAGAAAAACCGGAGACAGTCATTCCCAATATCCCATTGGCTGGCACAGAGTTATAGTGACATAAGCAGAAGCAGACAGAATCAACTTTAGAACACAATGGGAGAATGGAGAATCCCAGAAAGCTTTTGTCTGTAGTCACACAATAAGCTGGTCTCAAAGCCAGGTGGTTTCCAGGTTTTCAAATGTTCTGCCAAGAGCTTTGCCGATGATATGCTACAAGCCTTAGGCAGACGGAAGTGTGCAGGGTCAAAGAATCTTTGTGGGACCTGATGCATCTAAAGTTCCATTTCTTGTTTTTATTCATATGTCTGAAATGCAATTGTTAGTTTGTTTCACTGCAAACCCTGCTTGGATGAAACAGGATTTTAAGTAGAATCTGTAAAACTGCCCCTTCCCAGTTTCCCTCTGGACTACGGCCACCTCACCACCAAACCCAGCAGCCTTTCTATATTTTATCTCAGTTCCCATGGCATGGCTGCCACTCCCTACAGTTTATTTTCATCTCTCTTTAACAAACACAGCCACTTGAGAAATGAGGAAAGACAGGAGGATCAGGGCACACGCTGTCCAGTTTGCTCAGTAGGGAGCTCTACCAAATCCCACTGACACTGTGGCTGGGTTTCTCATTAAACAAAAGTCTCAAGTTTAAATCACTCTGAGGTTGGAGAAGGTGCTGGGAATAAATGGGGGCAAGGTTCCGCTGACCCAAACCCCCACACTAAGTTTCAAAACTCTAAACAAGGGCACAGAGTGTGAACTTAGGTATTATCTGGTCCAAACCTCTCCTATTGCCCGGGAAAGGACCTGGGTCGATAAGGGGATGACTGCTCCAGGCTGCGTGCCTCACGAGTAGCACAATCACCAGGTGAGGGTATTGGAAGACAAGGAGCAGAGAGAAGCTCAGACTTTGATCAGATAACAAGGATTTATTTTAAGGATGCACAAGGCGGGGCACCCCAGTAACAGAGTTAAATCTCACTAAGCGTTGGACAAGAAATAGGCACCAAAGAGCATCCTCAAGCCCCTCCCTTCCCTCTGGCAGGTGCCCTCAGATGTGAAGTGCCTGCCTGCTCTGGTCCTTCGTTGCAGTGAGCACCTTCAACTGTCTGCATGTGCCTCTCTGCGCTAGCTCTACAGAGCTCTGGCACAGATCTCAGGGTTATTTTGAGGGTCTCATTCAAAGAGGTGTCTGACTGTTGTGGTTTGTGTCTAAATGTCCCTACAAAGCCTCATGCAGTCATGGGGGCCACTTCCAGAGTTTTTGGCTGATCCATGGTCCAGTGGATGTGAGTGCCACACCCACCCTGGGTGGGCAGCCTGCATACAATATAAGGGAGGGAAAGAGGCTGCCTCTTGCTGCTTCTCCTTTTTGCCCCTGTTGCTTTTGCTGTGTTCTACTACCACGCACTGCTGCCCTCTGCCATGTGCCACTCTGCCATGGAGCCAGCCGAGTATGGACTGAAACTTCCACAAACTGTGGGCTAAATAAACCTTTCCTTCCTCATCTGTGGGTGTCAGGTACTTTGTCTCAGCAATGAGAGAAAACTAACCAAGGCACTGACCCTGGTCACCAGAGTGAGATGGAGAGATAAAGCTGAGAGATCACCTTTCCTAAAATGGGGTTTCAGACCTGGAGAACAACGGGAGCAGAGTAGAATCCTCCCCGAATTAGTACTTCGAGCATTCTATGTCTCATGAGTCCTGTGTAATGCATAATAGTGAGTAAGAAAATATTTCTGGAGCTAAAATGCCTGGCTTTTAATCCCACAGCCATTATTTTTTAGTAAGTTACACAATTAAAAATTCTTTTTATCTATAACATAGAGCTTATATTACCTGTATTACAGAATTATGAGAGGACTGAGATAATTTACATAAAGTGTTTAGAAGCAGATATAGCACAATGCATCTTACTTATCAATAAATATTAAATATCATTATTTTGTTTTTCCATAGCATCTGTGATGGTTTTAAAATATGTCTACATATTTGACCCTTCACACAAATGGTGGAATCTAATTCTCCTCCTTTAAATGTGGCCTATATCAGTAACATGCTTTTAATGTGTAGGACACAATAAAAACAATGTAGTATGACTTGTGACACTAACTGTTAGAGTTTATGAGGATCTGTATATGCCTGCTTCTTTTTTCCTGTATCCTGATGGGAAAACAACACTTTCATCCTGTGAATAAATAAGAACTACACTTGGTGTTTTGCTGTTGTGTGTCTCCTGGTGGAATCCAGGTTAGGAATAGAAGATTGAAACTATAGTTTTCCATGGTGAATTACCAATATATTAACAACAACTGGCTCAAGTTTTCCTTTCAAAATCTAAAGAAGTGGACCAGGGGTGACAGTGGATACCTAAAATCTCAGCTATTTAGTAGACTGAGGCAGAAGGACTGCAAGTTCAAGGCCAGCCTGGGCAATTTAATGAGATCCTGCCCCAAATGTAAAAAAAAAAAAAAATGAGCTGCAGAGGATTCTCGGTGATAGAACGTTTTCAGGTAGAGTCCTTGAGTTCAATCACCAGTACTGCCAAAAAAAACCCAGAAGTACTAAGGCGAAGACAGGATGCTCACCCTCAGCGCTTCTACACTGAGCTGGATTTTCCAGCCTGGGAAATTATACATGCACAAAAGAAATAAAAGACATTTAGGTTGGAAAGAAAGAAACAAAGAAAGGAAGGAAGAAAGGAAAATTTAAAGCCAAAACGTTTTAAGTATTGTGTTTCTAAGGTACGACTCATATTTGAGTATATATTAACTAGAGCAGTAGAAAAACCCTAACCCAGAGTTGAAAGGTATTGAAGAGGTCACATCCAGACTCCCGAGAGGCTGAATCATCATTGCTTCAGGAAATGGAAGGAAGGAATGTAGGCCTGAATCCCAGAGATTCTCACATATTAGCCCAGGAAATTAAAGGAAGTCTTTAAGAAACTGATACAGGTGAATTTCAGACCAGACTTTGTTAAACACAAAATGAAAGCTTTCAGAAGTCATTTTAACACAGGAGTCAAAAGTGTAGTAACTAGAATGCAGCTGCCTGAGTTTAATTCTTGGCCCTTCTACTTGCTGGTTGTGTGACACAGTGTGATGCTAAACCTCACTGTTTCTCAGTCTTCCCAGTGGTAGGATGGGGTTAACCACAGTGTAAACACTGAGTGCGTGATGAGAAGCACTTGCACTAATAACTCACTAGTCACGTGTTTACTGTCAGGAAATGACTTTGTCAATGCTGAAGCAAAACAATGATACCAATAAATACATTAGGTGTTGTTGCTTTGTCCCCCCTGTCTTCTCTTGCTTTCCTCTAGCCCCTCATGAATGCTATGGCAAAGAGCCATGGTTTGTTTGGAATCAAAGGAAAGCATAAACCAGTCAGCCAGTCCTTCTACGGGTCAAGTCCTTCTCTGTCTCAGAGGACTATTTCTAATCTTCCAGTCCAATCACCAGAGTTTATTTTGTTTAGTTTGGTTTTTCATTTTTTTTTGTTTGTTTGTTTATACCATTAGTGAATTTGATTTTCCTTTTTTGTTTTCAGGGCATTTCACAAGTTCATTTCCAAGTAGAAATATAAGGACAGATGTTCCTAAAACCTTATGACTCATAAAATTTACCTCCTCCCTCCCATCCATTCACTGGTAGATAACAAATCTTTTAACAGATCACCTTACACCTAGGGGAGCGCGTCCCCCACTCACATACATAAGCCATACTGCTCAACATTAATCATGAGGTACAGTGTTTTATCATGTTTCCAAACTATGCACTGGAGGAAAATTATGATGCCCCTAGATGAGCAGGGAACTGGTGGTTTCCAGTTCAAAATTCACAGATACCATAGAGTTTTGCTTTTAAAGTTTCCTGATGGTCAGCAAAGAGGAGAGTTTTCTTAGTATTAGGGCTGTCTTGTACCAGACAGTGTTAATAGATCACTGACAAGGGACAGAAATGACTCTTGTACCAAGCTGCTATAATTCTCTGTCAGCCAGTAACAGCGGTTTCCTGAAGTACTGATGATTCAGCCTCTTGGGAGTCTGGATGTGACCTCTTCAATACCTTTCAACTCTGGGTTAGGGTTTTTCTACCATTCTAGTTAATATATACTCAAATATGAGTCGTACCTTAGAAACACAATACTTAAAAGTTTTGGCTTTAAATTTTCCTCAAGAAAACTCATCAGACATTGGCACAAGTTAAGTTGAAACCACTTTATTCATATAATTCTTTAAAGCTGGTAACAGTTATAGAAGGAATAAGGGCAGCACTAAAGAAAACACCAAGCCAAATATAGCACTAGAGTTGAAGTCAGTATTGCACCTAGTGTAAGGCAATACTCTGCTCCTTGGAGTGAGGAAAGAGATATACCCTTGACCTTAAGCGACCTATTCTCCATCTCTTGTAAACATGAAACACTGGCAACTCGGTATTTGTGTGCTGAACTCCACCCCCTCATCCACATACCATGTTTGGAGGAACTCGGAGGCACTTCCTGCTTGGGGTCATGACCTATGGCCAGAAAATGCTCCTTAGGCAGAATTAGAGCAACCATGTCTGCTAGCTAGCCAGACCGGCTTCTGCTTACAATCTTCCTCAGCACTCACCTAGTCCCTTCCCATACCAGAAACTTAAAAGCCAAACTTGGGGAGAAAGCAACAGGGAAGCTGGGGAACTTCATTAAAGGGACAAAGCCCTTCCTTGTATGACTGATTGCTGTTTCAGCTCACCTTCTCAAAAGCTCACTTCTTGATATTATCTGGTGTCCCTTCTCTCACACACACTTTCCTGGGGGCAAGAGGAGTAGATCAGACACAGGATTACAATTCTTTGAAGCGCTGACATCCATTACAGATGTGAAGGCAAGTTTATAGAACTGTCAGTGGGGAAAAATGAACCTTGTAAGCTGAGCTTTCTAAAATTAATCCTTCTAACAACTACATAGGAGCAGAGGCATAAGCAGGGAATATCCACGACACCTTGAAGGAGATGTTTTCCAGCTTGAAAATTGCCTAGCTAATTAATTCAGGCATTATAGCAATTGAAACCCAAAATATCTATCACAGCACAGAAACAGACCTGCTGTAATTGCTGGCTCACCCCTGAAAGCCAAGTCAAACCTACCGGTTTGCATGCATTTGCACAAAGACATAGTCCCTTGTGTTCATAAGCAAGTGTGTTCTGAGGACATTTATAGTCAGAAACCTCCCTCCCAGAGGGAAGCATAGGAAAGAAATCAAAAGAAAAAAAATGCAAGCCAAGGAATTTATATAAAAGGATCACAATGACAACTTATTTAAAACTCTATTTACGGACTGTGCCTATGTTTCAGTGGGTTTCTACAAACCACAGTAAAACCTCTTTTCTGGTAAATATCAATGAAACAGTAGATAAATGAATGAAAGTTAAAACTATCCATTGCGTACTTTCAAGCTATCTTTAAAGACTAGAACTTTCATAAATTCTTTTCTTCAGACCCATGAAAGTCCAGAAGAAATCTTCAGTGATCTACGGATTTGTGAAGCTGTTCTTGCCTCCCCCAATTTGGCCCTTTATCCACAGGAGTCTCAGAGCTGAGACAAGTGGCTTCCATTGCGCCCAGCTGTCAAGCCAGCCTGACACACCTCCAAGTCTTCCTTACCATGAGTCACCATCCACAGATGAACTATCAACTACATTAAAAGGAGGTTCTAGAGAGTTTTCTTCAAAACAAAGGCTTCAAACCCAAAAATCTACAGTAATCTACAAGAATGTGGAGAGCAAAGCAATGGGAACGTATGGGTCCTGCTTGCTACTTTAGCCTCTCTTAACTTCAGCCACTTTTAGCAGTGAGACTTTGTAGGCCTCCTGTTGCCATGTTTTCCCATGTTTAAGAGCTTGCAGAAATCTCAGGGTTTTGTTGTTTTGTTTTGCTTTTGTTTTTTGTAATTTGCAACTTTTTTAAGTGCAACAAACTCAGTTTTACAAAACACCATTCCAGGAAATGAAAACTCATCTGTGAAACTAAGCACCAATCTGTTTATAGTTTTATCTCTGTACATATATACATACCTGATCACATACATGTGTTCATACACGTCTACCTACAAACAACCTCAGAGGTGATAGAACCCAGAAGTTGGATCATTCAAACTTTGATCTTCTTTGGAAATAGTTTTAAATAATCCTAACACTTATTCCTTGCTCAGTTTATTATTTTGGAGATATTTTCCAGGAAAATTATAGTTTATGTAAAGTGCAATAAGGATATAGGCCATGGATTTTTGTTTGCTGTTTGTTTGTTTTGAGAGAAAGTCTCACTATATAATTCAAGCTGGCCTTGAACTACATATGTAACTCTATGTAACCTCAAATTTACCACAATCCTCTTGCCTCAGCTTCCCGATTGCTGGGATTACAGGAGTCAGCCACCATGCCTGGCTAGACCATGGGTCTAATGAAGCTTTCACTCACTTCATTAGAAAAATTAGTCTTCTCCTTTCAGTTTATTCTGAATAAGCAACTGTTTTCAATGTGCATCCCATAATGACTCCCAATTCTGAGAGCATCGCAAAACCTTTCCATGGACTGCACAGGAGCGTGAAGCCTGTTGTTTGGTAGAGCAGGCAAAAGATGCACTGAAGCTTTCACTCACTAAATGAAGCTTTCACTCACTCAAATATAAAGTTTAATAAAGGAAATTTTATTTAAACACTATGAATACCATTTAAACATACAAATAGTCACCAAAAATAATTGTTTTCTCATCCAAAATTTTTTTATTCTCTATAAATACTAGAATTAGAAAATTTGAGTTATAGAGCCACAAATAACACATAGCAAGGTCATTTTCCTCACCTGTGTGAGGTAAGAAGCTAGCAGCGAATCATTGCCAGGGCATGTCCACAATTCCAAGGCAGGTAATATTCCAAGTTAAAAATTGAGTAAGCAATTTAAAAAGAGAGGAAGTTTAAGGGAAGAATGGATCAGATTACTTTTGTACATGACATTAAAACTTACATACAACATATTACAATTGTTAAGCGAAACTTAGTTTTCAATAATCAGTAAAGCTTTTACTGGACAAGCATGAGAAGGAACATTGAAGTTTATACAGAGATTTCCAAGACCAAACAAGTAGGTTCTATCTTGATTTGTAAAGAGAGACAAACATCTATAGAAAATTGTTCTTCAGGGAAAAGAGCTGCGTCTCACGTTCAGACATGCACTTCCTGAGGAGTATGAGTGTGTAACACACACACAGGAGGTGTCACATCGGGTGGGCGGTGTGCAGCAGTGCATCTTTTGCCTGCTCTACCAAACAACAGGCTTCACGCTCCTGTGCAGCCCATGGAAAGGTTTTGCGATGCTCTGAGAATTGGGAGTCATTATGGGATGCACATTGAAAACAGTTGCTAATTCAGAATAAACTGAAAGGAGAAGACTAATTTTTCTAATCTAAATGGTTCTAATGGGATTGGGTCATTCAGTTTCTTGCCTAGATCTTTATATTGAAAATGTTTTCCTTTTTCTTTCACTGGAAACTTCTGTTGCTCAAGAGTAGAGTAACTGCATTTACATGCTCCTGATGCCCCTATGTAGGCGCCACAACTGCAAACTCAAACCTAGACTTCAACATTGTATGCTATGCTATGAAATAGCTGTTAAAAAGCAGATTCTACTTACACCACATTTGGGAAAGGCAGTTGCTGCCAAATGTGCTGTTGGTATTATTGTTTTATATGGGCCTATAAATCAGTGTGCCTCTTCCGTGGTGAAGCTGTTACTTCTAGCCCAAATTCAAGACTTTTGAAAGTATCTCCACATGGAGATGGGCTTTGGAATCTGAAAAAATTAGAATTGTATCCTGCTTCTGCTCCTTAATAGTGAAATCATCTTCATTCAATAAACCTCTTGCACCCTCTGAACTATGGCTTCTCAATCTTGAAAAATGGCATTAACATCTACTTTAAAAGATTGTTGTGACTTTTAAAGAGAAAATGTTTGTAACAAGTAAAGCATAATAATGAAAAATCAGAGTAAGCATTTTAGGACAAAAGAAGTTTCAATTTGTTGGAATGTGGCCCACAGAAACAACTTTCCAAGGAAAGTCTTCAGAAGAAAATTTCAGTTCTTTAAAGTTGGTCATTTCCATGGGTTTGTAAAATAATTGTTGTTAGTGCTTACTGGGTTCAGGGGACTAAGTAGTGGGGGAGAGGAACTGGAGGAGATTTGTGAGACAGTTCCTTAAGGAATTTAAATTCCAGCAGTAAATGAAGAGTAAGACTTGCCAGCCAGCTGCTATGACTCAGTATCGAAGTCACCCCTGCTGGAAAAGAGGCATAGTCAAAGAACAGCAACACCTGTGAGGACAGCCAGGCTGTGCTGCCTCTGAATTCTACTTCCTTTTGTAATTGTGCCTCTGAAAACTATGGTAGAGCCCACGGTGGGAAAACAACTTTGTCAATTCCTATGATTCTCAAGTGAGTTTTAGAATTGAAGTACATCTTTAAGAATTTGTTGTTAGGATCCGGGGAAGATGGCGACCGGGTGAGCAGCAAGGGAGCGAACCTCTTTAATAAACACCACCAGCTCGAGACAGACTTGGTGAGCGTGAATGCCGGGACATCGGCTGGGAAGTTTAAACTGGGCGTATTTCTCTGAGATGCCGGGGGAGATGTGGTAGGGCGGACCAGGCTGCCGGGGCGAGACGTGGGAAAGTCCCAGACGCTGGGAGCCGGGGACGAACCCCGCGGGGAAGAAGCGGGGATCGGTCCAGGCGCAGTGGGAGCGCGGACGCCTCGGGCCCTCCCGCCGCCCGAGCCGGGGCAACCCCCCCGGCGACTCCCGACAGAGATCGGCTTGCTAGCGGCGGAGACGCCCGGCAATTCCACGTTTTGCGCGTGTCGGGCGAGCCGCATGGAGGGCCCCAAACGCCGCCGGGAGCGGAAAAATTTGCTGGGCCCTAGCGCCCTGAGAGCACGGACGCCTCGATTCCTCCCGCCTCCCGAGCCGGCGCAGCCCCCCGGTGACTCCCGACAGAGATCGGCTTGGTGGCGGCGGAGACGCCCGGCGGTCCCACGTTTCGCGCGTGTCGGGCGAGCCGCAGGGAGGGACCCAAAAGCCGCCGGAAGAGGAGAGAGGGATTTGCTGGGTCCTAGCACCCTGAGAGCGCGGACCCCTCGATCCCTCCCGCCCCCCGAGCCGGCGCAGCCCCCC
>PVLD010009537.1:0-76435 GCA_004027595.1 Dinomys branickii | reverse complement strand
GAGAAAAAATCTGAAATTTCATATTAGTGGAATAGCTCCTGTCCTGCTCCCTTGCTTCACTTCACACACTCTGAATTAACTACCCAGAAGGGAGACAGACTAATTTTAAAATGCACACCTCATGCCAGTCCTGCTTCAAACCTTCCACTGGCTGCTTATTACATTCTAAATAAAACACACAGCTTATTAGGTGGTGGTAGTTTGGATCTTGAACACCCTTCAGAGCTCTGTGTTAAAGGTTTGATCACCAACCTGTGGTGCTTTTGGGAGGTGGGGTACCTGTGAGGAGCAGGGCCCAGACAAAAGAAGTCAGATGATTGCTGTGTGTCCTGGAGGGGATACTGCGACCCAGGCCTCTTCCTCTCTCTTTTTGCTTCCTGGTTACCACGAGGTGAACAGTTCTCCTCTACCATGTGCATTAGGCATGTGTTCTGCCTTGCACTGGCCCAGAGGCGGCGGGGTCAAGGAGCCATGGATGCAAAGCCCTAAAACTGTGAACCAAAGATAAGTCCTTTCCTTCTTTTATCTCACTGTGTTTGTAATTATGACAGAAAACTGACTAACACATACAGCATATCTGATGTGGCCCCTACTTCTTCTGTTGATTTCAGCCTTGCTGATTTCCTCCCTGTTAGGTGAGTGGGACAAATTCACTTTCAGCTCAGAGGCTTGTACTTGCTGGTTCCCCACTGGAACTACCCTACCTTCTGATGTTCAAATATGGTCATCTTATTATTTCTTAGTACTTCACTGAGATATAATATGATTAAAGTACACAATTTTTTGGTTTATCATATATTTACAGAATGGTTCAACCCTCTAATTTTATAACATTTCTATCATTCCCAAAAGAAACCTTGTACCCATTGCAGCACTCCCAACCTCCCCAACCTCATTCATCATCCTAGACAACTGCTAAGGTACTTTGTGACTGCAAGTGTGACAATACTGAACATTGTATATGAATAGGATCATAAAATGTATAACCATTTTGTGTTTGCTTTCTTCACTTAGCATGTTTTTGTGGTTTATCCATGTTGTAGAAGGTCATTTCTTCATTCTTTTTTATTGCTGTAGAATACTCCTTTGCATGAGTAGACCATACTTTGTCTATCCTTTCATCAGTTGATAGAGATTTGTGTTTTTTCACTTCATGGCTAGTATAAAAAAATGCTTTTATGATCATTACTGTACAATTCTTTGTGTAGCCATAGATTTTTAGTTTCTTAAGTAGGCAGGAATAGACCTGCTAAGTCAAGTGGTAACTATGCTTGTCATTTCTGAGCAGCTGAAAAATTGTTTTTTAAAGTTGCTACAACCACTTCACCTTCCTATCAACAATGTGAAAGGGTTTCGATTTTACCGCATCTATACTAACACTTATGAACTTGTCATTGGCTTAGTTTCCTTATTCTGGTCCATGCCCCAGTGGTACAGCTGGCTTTGCTTTGATGATCTGGTGTTATAAAATCCCCACGGACACTATAATATTGTCTAATATATTGATTATATAAAACACGTAACATTATTTGAATTGTACTGTCTTCATTGTTTTTACTTGCCTAGGCTGTTCCCATTCTGCTCCCAAACACCACAATGTAAGCTATGTGAAAAGAAAGATCTTGTTTGTATTGTTTTGTGTTTTTGAGAACCGACATAAAATAGCGCCTGACATAGACTATGTTCCCAATGACTTTTTATGGAATACATCAGTCATCCACATTAGTAAAACAGCAAAAGATTATCAAAACAAATTGGGAGAAGCTCCTTGAAATGTAGTCCTTTGGAATCCTCTGCTTTTGATATATTCTTAGACTGCAGAGTCCTCTTAACTCTCTAAATTAGGGCTAATGAGTCCTCCCCAGGGATTCACTGCTGCTCTAGATTATGAGTCTAATCCTGCTCTTTTAATGACAAGAAAGGGGAATTAAAAGAATTGTGGGCCAATGAGTCAGCCAGACAGTAGGACCACACTTTGTGCCCCAATTCTTTACTAACTAAACTTCTCTTGTAAGCAGATTCCACCTTAGAACCCTGCTCTAAAATCCATGTTCCTATTCCCCCAACCCTTCAACCAGATGCCTTCGTGGATTTTGTCTTTTTTACCCCTACTAGGTCAGGGGTCTTTGTTTTCTGTATTTTCAGTGAATTGCATCTGCTCCAACCCTAGACCTCATTTCTGGATCCCTGTGTCCCCTTGCTATGACAATTTCTGCTATCACATTCTCCATAAGTCCTCTACTACTAGTACTTGTGCACTTTGTCAAGCCGGAAGTTCTGACAGAATCATTTTCAGAACTAGTGTGGTGTTTCCTATTGAAAACTGGAACTCTGGACATTGTTATACTTCTTTGACTGATGGTTCATATAGGGACAAGTTCTCAGGGGAAATCCCTCAAAAAACAGATTTTCAAATATAGAATCTGTTAATAATAAGGATTGACTATATGTGTGAGTCAATTTCTTGACTTTTTTCTATTGCAATAATCATCTTGTGTTTTTACCAACCATAAGTGTCTTAATTATTGTAGCTTTATGAAAAGTCTTGATATCAAGGAGTTTGAATCCTTCTCTTTTATTTTCCTTACTTAAAGTAGTTTTAGCCATTATAGTTCCTTGTTTTCCTTTGTGAATTTTAGAAAATGATTGTCAGTTTCCTTTAAAATACTACTTGGATATTTTGTTATACCTGAATTCACTCAGATACAGGGTCAGATTTGGATATACAGTATATTACATACCACTAATATTAACTCTTCCAATCTATAAACATGTTATCTTTTTCCAGTTACTTAGGTCATTTTAATAAGCAATATTTTATAGTTTTCAGTAAAAAGTTTCCAGGTATTTTTAGGTTTATATCTAAAATTTTAAATTTTTGATAGGGCTTTTCATTATTCACTGGTAGTGTGTACAAATACAGCTTTTATAGCTTGGCCCCATATTCTTGCATCTTGACATACTTATTCTTTCGTAGCTCTTTGTGGATCCCTTGGTATTTTCTATGTAGACAATAATATCATTTGAAAGCAGAGAATTTTATGTTTTTACAGTCTATATACCTCCCATTCACTCTTCTTGCCTATTTGAACTATAGAATGTGCAGTAAAATATTGAATAGGAGAGGTGAGCGTGGCTACCCTTGCTTTGTTCCTTCTCTTAGAACCACTGTCTAATAATTTTACCACTAATGGTGATGTTAGCTGTACATTTTTGTACATTTCCTTTATCATCCTGGTAGAATTTAATTGTAACCCTTTTAATAGAGATTTAGAATGTAAATTTTATCAAACTTTTCTTCTGACTCTGTTGAGATGATTATATTCGTTCCCTTTATTCTATTAATAGTCTTTTAATATAATGAATGGTATTAATTTATTTTCATCAGTCTACCAAACTATCATTATCAAGATAAACCCTACTTTATCATGATTTGCTATTCTTTTTATCTAATGAAATCCTAGGTTACTAATAGAATCAAGAATATTTGCTCTGACACTTATGAGGGATATCAATTGGTATTTTTTTTCTTGAAATATTAAAAACTAACTAACTAAAAGAGGACTAATAGGAAATAGGAGTGCAGATCTTTTGCAAAAGGGAGGGGGATTCAGAGGCAGAAGGATGGAGAGGAGAGGAAAGGGAATAAAAGAATTAAGGTATGGTAAGTACATGTACTTACTAAGGTGGTTATAAACATTGTATCCTGCAAACATGTACTAATTAAAAAATTAAAACAAGATAATATTTGGGTGGGTATGTCATAAAATCAATATTCAGAAATTAATAGCCTACATCTACACAAAACAAACAAAAACCAACCATGAAGAGATGGAATGTGTTTCTCCTTGGGTTTCAATTTATTTGATTGGTTTATGATCTCAGATCTTCCACAGGTTTACAAAAATTACAACTTTTATGCAGTTTCTCTTTATTGTTAAGAGTAATCTTCATTCCACCTTTTTGGATGCCAAGACAAGGAGACCTCTTGATATGTGATCTCTAAGGTAGCAATATGTTTTTGAATGCAGACACTTCAGGAGAAAAGGAGTCTCAACCCAGGAAGTACTTTCCTCCATTACCTCCTCTGTACTCCACCCATAAGCCTAGAGCCACGAAGAAAAGAAAGTGGGGTACGTGGATAGAGAACACGAAGAGGTATGTACAGGAAGATGCTCTATTTGGATAGGTTGCTATAGTCTGGACATGAACCACCACCCAAAAACCCATGAATGAAGGTTTGGCTCCCAACTTGACATGATTAGGAGGCGGTGGAACCTTTAAAAGACAACAGCTAGTGGGAGTTCTGGTCACTGGGAACATGACTTGAAGGAGATCGTGGGACTGCAGCACCTTCTCTTTCTCTTGTTTTTTTGCCAACCTTAAGGGAAGCAGTTGTGCTCCACCACACACTTCTGCCACGTGCTACCTCCCCCAAAGCCAATGAGGCCAACTAATCCTGTGCTGAAACTGCCAAAGCTGCAAGCTGAAATAATCCTTCCTTTAAAATCAATTATCAGACTGGGGATATAGTTCGGTGGAATAAGCACCTGCCTGGCAAGTGCAAGATCCTGAGTTCAATCCCCGGTACAGAAAAAAAAGTCAATTATCTTAGGTTTTTGTTATAGTGTTGCACAACCAGTGCACTTGTCAAGCAAGTTTTCTGAAGAAGCCACACTTGTACAGAGATCTGCTAGGGAACGTGTCAGCTACGTGAATATCAGGAAAGTTGAAAGCAAATCCAAGGAAGAAACAGACACAAGAAGAACACCTGAGAGAGAGAATGTCTTTAATACGTTTAGGAAATGACAAGACCATGAACTTCATAACAATCAGGAGGGGGCGCAGAGACAGAGAGGTAGAGAGGTCTGAAGTGAGATCAGACAGAGGTACAGGGACTTGAGTTATGTACAGGTTTGTTGACCTTGTACGGGAGTTCAGATTTAATTATAAGCATACTGAGAAATCACTGGGGCTTTTTAAATAGAAGAGTATGCCTGGTTTATGTTCTTAAAAGGCCAGTATGGCTGTTCAATAGCAAGCAGACAAATTAGGGAGCGAATTGAATACCATTGTGGTACTCATTATGAACATAAATGTCTGACCAGGTGAAGTAGATTGAACGTTCCAAGACACAGAATAGAAAATGTCCCTTCCAGCCATATCTCAAGGATACCCACATGATCTAAAAGACTCAATTAATCTCTTTGAAAGGACAGTTCCTTTGAGAGGCGATTCCTGTTGGACAAGGTCCCATGCTGCTGGCAAGAGTTTGTAAAACACCCTCTCTTCACACCATCTCATACGTGGTAATCAGAGAGGAGCCAGGTACTGCATCTTAGTTGCTGTCATCATAAACAGTTGTGTCTGCTTGCTGGGAGAGCCAGGTACAAGAGTCTGTGTTCCATACCCGTGGCAACTGGAACATCATTTTCTATTACGTTCTGTTTTGTTCTGACAGACACAAGATTAATTAGCACACTCAGCATCTCTCCTTGAAAATGGCCATGGATCAGTGTGTCCTCGCCATCATGTAATTGAATCAAGGCCCACACACCTGTTTTCACTTCCTTTAAACAAACACCTGCCCAATAACCAACACAAAGCAATATTAAATCTCAACCTGGCTTCCGCATAAGTACATCTTCCAACTTGACCTAATCAATGCTGAAAGCTAGAAAAACACAGGTTTCAGAGATGGTTACTACCTGATCCGTAACTATAATCAAATTGTTCACAGTCGTAGCCCAGCTCGAGCTGCATAACAGAGCTGGTTATGGCTGTATTGTACAGTGCCTCAGAATTTGGCGCTAGCCCAAGCTGGGGGTCATACCTGGTTATCCAATTGTGTGATAATGACCACTTAAGCCCTATAAGCTTGTTTCTCCGCCTTTAGAAGGAGGATAATAATAATAATTACTTTAACTTCTTGTTTTGATATATAAATCATACATACAAAATGTTTAGCATAGCATCTACCGCATGGCAAGCAAGTGCTAGCATTTTTTTCTTTTACCAAAATAAGAGAGAATTGGAAAAAAATACGTTGTTTTATTTCAGTTTTTGTTAGCGGAATAAGTACATGCTACCCAATTTTTTGCATTGATTACAACTGCAAGTCTTGGACAGAATATATGAAGCAACTATCTGAGGACTCTTCAGCTAATTAATAGGACAGTTGAGGAGCCAAATGAAAAACACCTACAGAAATGCATTTCTGCCACTTTTTTCCTTCTCCCTTATTTCTGGGGCAGCTTTTTGTTCTGTTTTGTTTTGTTAGTACTGGGGATTGAACTCAGGATGTGTGCCCTGAGGTATGTTCCCAGCCTTTTTTATTTTTTACAATTTAAGACAAGATCTCATTAAGTTACCCAGAAGGAACTGAGCTGGGCAGGAGGCTGAGCATTATGAATGTGCCCTAACACATGGGGCAGCTTGAAGTTTGAAACTAGGCAACAGGCGTAAGCAGAAACAGCTGCAGAAAATCCCTCTGTCTTGGGGCAAACGACTAGGACAGGAGCCCCTAAGACCTTTTGTGCCTCTGAGCTCTTCTCAAGAATGTCCCAGCAACGAAGTGACTTTCCTGCACAGTGACAGTGGCTGTCGCAGTGGGGTGGAGCTGAGATTGCAGTTACAGCAGGAAAGGCTCCTCAGGCTGATTTCCCTTGTCACTGTGCCTTGAGGCAGACCCAGCTGTAGAGATTCATGGCAGCACAAGGATCCTGAAACCATGGTTTTCTAGCCAGAGCCACGAAAGAAAACATGGGAGACAGAGCATAGGCAGCGACAATTCATAGAGTGGAGGTAGCTGGAGAAAGAAATCCTTTAATTCCATGTATGAATCTTTGGTTCATTCTCAAATCTTTGGTACACACAAGCCATTGATCAGAAACAACACAACAAAGGCTCTGCAAAATGAACTACAGTGTAGACCGTAATCCAGGTCCCAGACTGACGCTTAGATGGTACCCGGACTGAGTAGGACTGACAGTAGAGAGAAGGTGACAGTACCATATTGACGCTGGAAATATAACCTGCAAATGGGTTAAGACCAGAGTCCAGAGCTAACTGGATGGAGCAACTACTAAAGCAAGCAAGCAAGCAAATACTAATACTCTCCAGAAACTTTTCAAAGGGAGCTACAGTCTCATAGCATAGTGTAAAAATGTCCAGAATATGATCCAAAAAATACTTGACATATGAAGAATCAGGAAAATATTAGCACCCGGCAAAGGAAAATACAATCAACACTTGCGAACTGCACGACCCTGATGTGTCAACTACGACAAAAGACTTTAAAGCATGTCTTACAGCGATAATCTGTGAAGTAAGGGCAAACATTCTTGAAATGAGATATTCACAGCAAGATAATAGAAGGTGTACACTTTTGTTTGACACAGTAAAGATAAAGGAATTATTTTATAAAATAAAATACAGAAGTATGCACATGTAGTAAGCAAGGAGCTTTAGTGTATGCCTTACTCTGTCTAGTTTCTTATCCCCCACTGGAGCAGAAAAGGCCAATGGGTAGGTAGAAGCTCTATGGAACAGACAAGATAAGCAGGGAACCTGGGTCAGAAGAGTCATATTGCTGATCAGGGCAGGAAATATTCCCCACCCATGTATCAATGTTAGTGTATCAATTAAAGCAGCGTGAAGTGTGTAAGATTCAACAGTTTTCAATAGTTTGAGAAAACTATGCCAATAGGTAATAAGAAATAGGACCTAATTTTATTTTATTCATAAGTGTTGCTAACAAAATAATGTATATGGTTTATAAGTAGATGCCCCCTAAAGCCTCTTGCAACCATAGGCACCTTTGGAAGGTGATGGAAGATAGGGACTTACATCTGACTTGCTGTTAGCAGGTGAGGTTAGGTTGGAAGAGGTGAGTCACTGTGGGTGTGATCTGTATTTCTTTTCCTGGTTCCTTTCTTTGTTTGCTCTGCTTCCTGGCCACCATGAGATGAGTAGTTTTTCTCTGCCAGGCCCCTCTGCCATTCTGTCCTGCACCAGAGACAGCAGACACCACAAACCTCTACAAACTGTGAGCCAGAATAAACCTCCCCTGGTTAAACTGTGGGTGTTGGGTATTTTGCCCCAGCAATGAGGGAAATAATGACACAATACCTTTGACAAACACCTTATGTCCGTAAAAGAATATAGGTGGTCAAAAGTGAAAACAAGTCTCACACACACACACACACACACACACACACACACACACACATATAATGTTTGATTTGGGGGAGAGGCAAAATAGTGGACACCTATAATATATATCTCACATCTTACAAACTATATACTTGTAAAATATCTCTTGATACTTTAATTTGAAAACTCTAATATATATATATACACATATATGTATGTATATATATGTATATTCTGTAGCTCTGGCACACAATCATTAATAAATAAGCAATTTTTAAGTGACTTTAGGAGTGCAGAGAGTGCTGGTGAATTTAGGAGCACCATGTAGCGGTAGTGCGCTCTTTCACTTCCATTCACCTGGGAAATGAATAGACAGGGATTGACTGAGTGAGTGTCAGGGGGCATTTCTGGTGTTGGAGGGCACTGAGTTCTTAAAGTTCCTCAGAACTCTTCAGCTTTATTCTTATGATTGAAAATCATTTTTAATGTGGAAGGGTTAAGGAGCAGAACATCCCATAGTAAACCTTCTGATCAGTTAATGTTTTAAAGTTAAACTACTAGAGAAGCTGAGTTCAGGTGGAGAGAAAAGTTCCATCCATGTTCTAACTTCCGTTCACATTCTCCAATTTGTCAAGCAGTAATTCAACCCTATTTTTAGTAATCTACAATCCTTGCAATTATGGCAGCCATTCGTTGTTCAAATTACAATTTGAAGTTATCTATGCAACCCGCCCTCCCTCATGGAATCACTTTGAAACTTTTTCTCCTTTCAAAGGAAAATGACATTTGTCCTTTAACCTCTTCAGAAATGCCCAACTTTATTCAACTTGGGTTACAACACAGAAATGGATTACTTGCTCAGCAAAGAAACAATTAAATGGGCCAGATTTTCATGGCATAGGAAAGAACTTTAATTTTATTTATTTCTTCTTTAGCAAAATTATTTCCCTTTGAAGAAGGAAAAACTCCAGCTTGGCAGACAAAAATGTATGAGTCAGTGAATAGCTTCTAAATAAAACCTAGTGGGATGATTTTCTGGGGAATAATTTTCTGTTGGCTAAAAGTTGAATCTTTTTTCACATAAATCTGCACGGTCTGTGCATATGCCGTGGTTCAGAGCAGACTTCAAGGTTTGAGCTCTTTGTCTCCATCATGTGACTTTGGGTCTTCACTCATGCTTATGAAGCAAGGAGTTGAATTCCAAATGTTGTTCCTCAAGTTGATCTTCTTTATTCAAAGTTTTTGAATACTGAAATGGACTCTGGATCAAGCAAATGAACACAGGGAGCCCAAGGTGTTCCCTGCCCAATTTCTAAATCTGAAATTAGGCAGCATAATTTTACTTTTAACTTCCTTTTCATTTAAATGAATTGACTCCAATTTTAAGTCAAACATTTTCTGTTATTCAATTTCTGCAAGTATATTTTGCAATGGTGTATTTTCAACAATGTCTGCTGAACTTTACTGAGGAGTCAGTTTGAACATTGTCAACATATAAGAGAATAAGAAGAGAAAACAGGACCTTGAGACTTGATGATAGAACAGTAAGATCACCTAGGTAATCTGCTCAGAGGCTGCAAAGAGATTCTTGCCGTTATTACAGTATTGGCAATGGAGCAGGTGGTAGTAGGCTGTGATTTTCCGATAGGCCCAAGGTTTTTTTATGCGGTGGAGGCATCTCTATGTGTATTCCAGAACATAGCTGACTGCAAAAGTCAGATGGGCTGAGCATAGTCCACGTTTTTCAAACTTTTCTAAGTGAGCTTTTTATAAAGGAAATTTTCTCCTAAAGCTCAATGTATAATGCAGACAGAAGTAAGGCTACTCTGGTTGAGTTGGGCTCATCAGTGAAGTCTAAGGCTTACCAAAGCCATAAAGATAGATCATCACTTTAGCACACCGGCAAACTAGAGCATCAACCCAATTCTTATTCTTGATAGACATTAGACAATTTACAGCCTCTGTGTGTGTGTGTGTGTGTGTGTGTGTGTGTGTGTGTGTGTGTTTTACAAATTTCTACCTTTCAGGGTTTTGTGCAGGTAAATGATAAGGCACATAAGTACTTAGCCCAGTGTGTTATCTATAGGTGGAGATTTAATAAGTTACGTTACTATTACCATCTTCCTAATCATCCTAATCACCTGCTATTTCTGAGCCCTACCCATGAGCTGGAATTGTTCCAAAGGGCCTTATGGGACATACTTCTGTGAATTTATAGCTCAAAACTCTTAGGGACTTTGAATAGTCTACCTGACACAGATAAGTAGTAGAGTTGGATTTAAGCCCCCAAACCTGGATTTGACCCCAGAGCTCCATTGCTTCCTTATTAATAATACATTATAGGGCTTGGTGAACACCTTTGTAGGTTGGTAGCTCTTGCTCACCGTACTAGTCATGATTCTCTAAACAAACATTCTCTCACATGCTTTAGATTATCTCTAGATTATTTATAATACCAAATATAAATAATGTAAACACTATATAAATACCTGTGATACTGTATTGTTTAGGTGATGATGATAAAGACGCGTGTGGTTGGTTCAATCTAAGGGTGCAGAACTTGTGGATATGGAAACCCAAACTGATTTCGTGTGGGTTAGTAAAGAAAGGGAACGGGACTGCATGAGGTGCAGTAGGGGAGCAGCACTTAAGAATCACATGAGGGCAGAGTCAGATGTGAGACTGTCAGACAGATGGCTGGCAAGTGAGCAAGGGCCCAGGGCCGGGTGTTTCTCTTCATTAGGCAGGTGGTGTGGAGAAGCAGTAGATAGAAGGCTCACCCAAGTTCAAAGTCTTCTGGAAAATGGAGGTAAAAAATCAGATCCAGGCGGAGTTCGAGAGTTTACAAAGGGAAGTAGCTTGGTGGGTACCATGCAGTATATCAGGATCCAGTTTGGAACTGGAAGTTAAGTCATGTTGTAGGAGCCAAGGGAAGGATGTGGCAAAGAGAAATGAGTCAGTGGGAAACAAGGAGAGGGACACCATGATTCCAGCCATGGAACAAGCATTTTAGGGGAAGATCACTCTGGAGAATACGGTCCTGTGATTTCCCTCTAACTTTCTGGGACACACTAAAAGTGCTATCTGGATCTCACCATAGGTCAAGGAAATGACATATGGTGGCACCTGAGGGAGACCAGCTTGAGGGAGACCAGTTTTTTTTTTTTTTTTTTTTTTGCGATACTGGGGATCGAACTCAGGACCCTGCGCTTGCTAGGCAAGCGCTTATTCCACTGAGCTATATCCCCAGCCCAGGGAGGCCAGTTTTATAGATGCCAGTGTGGTTTCTAGAGAAGGAAACTAGGGATGTTAGGAGACATCTGCACTGTGCTGCCACCAGGTAGGTGACACTCCCAGGACTTCTGGAAACCACCTTAGCAGTAAGTCAAGCAGCCAACTGATGCTGAGGTAATAGGGTGAAGGAGACAAGCCAAATTGTTGGCTTAGAGCCTGTGGCCCAGGCAGTAACCCTGACCTCAGATGCTAGAGAGCGATGGAGATTGGGGGCCCTGATGCCTATAGGGTAAATGCTTACATTAGGAAGGTTACACCTTTTCTCTGGGAGAGAAAGAGAACTAAGGGCCGCATGGAGGCTTTCCATATTGTGAAGAGGTTCGGCCAATGAAGAAAACAGTGGGAGGGCCCCAAGGGACATAAAGACTCATGGAAGTCAAAGGGTTTCCAAAAATAAAGGAGAATGAACAGTGAAAACAGTCTACGGGTTGTGTTCTGTTAGGGGTCAGTTTCAAAAGAAATTATGTCTTGGGTTCCTTGCTAGGAAGAGACCTCTGCCATCATCCTCTCCTACAAATTATAAACTTCCCTCAAAGTGTGACTTTTCCACCACAATTTCTGACTATTCTATTCTTCGTCTCTTCCCCATTCCTCAGCAACTCAGTATATCTGGATTTTGTGCACAGCGCCCTGCATTTGCACAGGCGTGAAAGCCTCACTGCTTCCACATGGTGGAAGTAACTCAGCAGCTTCCGCTCATCACCAGAGGGATTGGAGCCATAGCCTCCCCTCTGGGACCTCTGCCTCCCTGTGGACCTGAGTGTTTTCTGCCCAAGAAGCCAGTGCAATTTTAAAAGGCAAATTAGATATGATATCCCTGTTTGAAACCTACAGTGACTTTCTGTCACACTGGGAAAAAGAATCTAGGCTACAACACTCCTGGCCACGGCCTCGAATGGGACATCCCACTGCTCAGACTCCCCCTCCCTCCACTCTGTCGCACACTGTCCTCAGCAGCACGGCTCCCTTCTCTGTCTCTAGGCTTATAAATCTTCCATTTCTTCTGCTTCAGATGTTTTTCGGCCAGAGTTTCCCTTCTTGGAAAATGGCTCTCTCTTCTTCCCCACTCTGGGTTTTCTCAAAGGGCTTCCTGTACCAAGAACTTCCCCGGGCAGCCAGGTGTAGTGCCCCTGCCACTCCATGTCACCCTCTGTGCGTGATACAATCACACTGGCTTCTCCACAGCACTGTCAGTGTGGAAATCACCTCATTTATTATTTTGCTCGCATTCTTCATCCGAATCTTAATGAATACATATTCTTCTGCCACGCCCTAAACTGCCGACAGTACAGGGAGAATCTCTGGGACAGAACAGGGGCTTCATCAGCGCTGTCCCGGGCCAGCTGACTCAGCTTTGAGCAGTCTGCTACCTCTGAGCCTGGGTCCTGTTTCCCTTCTCTTTTCTCACTTTCCCAGTCAGACTCTCCTGACACCTGATTTGAATCAGACACCATTCATAAAACTTGGTTATTGTCTTCAAAGCACTTTCCCTGTTTTTAATGATAAATTCATGTATGTGTTTATATTCTGTCTTCCCATCAAGCTGTAGCAATGCAGAACCTGTGTACTATTGTATGACCTGTCTCAGGTGTGTACTAGATGTTTAATTGTTGTGTAATGACTGTGTATTCAAATATTCTGAATTCCCTCAACTTTAATCCTAGAGTGGATTATGAAAAATATAGCTGATGGGAGGGTGGTAGACATTTGGGGGAGATCTAGATTTCCTTGCTACAACTGTTTTTTGACTTTTCCATTTTGCACAAAGGTCATCAAATGAACTCTGATCTAGAGGAGGACATTGTAGCCTTTTCTTCAACAGGATGTGATGGACAGGCTGGATCTGATTCTGCCCACGCTGGTGATAAGGGAGACATCCCGGCGCTGGTCTCCAAGTCAGGTGCAGCGAGGACAGCCGTCTGTGTCGTGCCCACACCAGGAGCCTGGTGGTCACTGTTGGGAGGAAAGGCAGGCTCAGGGCTGACAGTGGGCTGGGAGCCGGCCTCTGAAGTCTGACCACCATTTTCTTGTATCTAATTGTATTGTTCCACACTTGTGCACTGTTCAGATGTCTCCCCTGTGAGGAGCTCCAGCTGCAGAAAGGGAAATGAAGACAAACACAGTAGTTGATGTATCACACTTGCACCCAGCATATAACTCAGACTTTGAAGAAAGGCATTCATGAGATGCAAATTCTCTAGAATGAGTCTTTCCAGCAGATTATAGTCATGACTTAATTTATATTGACTCAAAACTCAAGCTTTAGGAGCTGGGAATATAGCTCAGTGGAATAAGAACTTTGCTGGCAAGTGCATATTCCTGAGTTAGATCCCTGGTACCTCAAGCTTCATCAAGCCTGTGTGTTTTGTTCTCATATAGAAAATGGGCAACAACACTTGTCTCTTACTTATGGCCCAGGGTGAAGTTTGGCCTTGCAGGTAGTGAACTGAGTTCCAGTCCTGACTCACCACCGGTTACCTGTGGACTTGAGAAAGCAAGGTATGTGCCCTTATACTTAGAATATCGGCATAGGCACAGAACCCCAGAGTCTGGAATGATTGCGGAGTCACACAGTCAGGCTTCTCACTGGATGCCCCCTCCCATGGCTGACTGGATAAAGTCCCGTCTGCGCCTGTGCCGTACCAAGAGAATCTCTTCTCTCATTTGCTGGGCCCGGTGTCCTAATTGAAACTCCAGCTCAGCCACCTGCTGCCTCAGGGCCTCACGTAAAGTTTGAAGTTGCTCAGCCTCCTCCCTGTGGGAAACAACAGAACACAATCAAATGGAGCAGTCACTCCAGGTGCAGTTTTCCACTGTCCCGCTGTTACAATGTAGGTCATGCTTTTGAAATTTCTTAAAAGGGCATACCACCTTCTTTATTTGATTCAGTTACAGACACAGACATGTTACTAGGTCATGTTGCCTTGTTTTTTCTGCAGTACTAAGGATGGAAGCCAGGGTTTGCACGCGCTAGATGCGTACTCTACCACTGTGCTGCATCCTCAATCTGCTTTCTTTTCAAAAGCAACACTCTTGAGGTCTGAGCTACTTATCGAAAAGTTTGCCTGGCTTAAGGTGCAATTCAGTGCTTTGTAACAAATTTATCAAGTTGTGAAACTGTCACCAACAACAGTTTTAGAAAATGTCCCTCTCCCCAATAACAAGCTCCTTGCCCCTTTACAATGAAATCTTGTTCCCACCCTGTAGTCCCCAGGCAATAAGATGCATCCATTCTGGGGACTTCTTAAAAATATATTTGAAAATAACATGGATTTTCTCAATTCTAATAACCTCCAATCTGTGTACTTGCTCGAGAGCCCCATTCTCACTGATTCAAGACTTCCTGCCAGCATCCTCCGTCCTCCCAGTTGATTGCCCCTCTCCTGACCTCCTCAAATAGCCCCGGCCTTAAAGAAGAAGAGTTCCTGCCTGGTGAGTGGCTCTCACAGGTCTCCGCTGAGAAAGCAAAAGTAAGATCGTGAAAGTAAAGAAACACTGGCCGATTTCTCATTAACTCGGCTGCAGGGTGCTCATTGGTCCGGTCCTGCCCTGATTACCTTCCCTTGCTCCAGGTGTCTAAGCTGGCATTTACTTTTATGGCTCCCTTAGATAATTACCTTTCCTCCTCTGACATATCCCTGCAAAAGAGTGCTTGCTGTCCCATAAGGCACTGTTCAATTTCCTCTAAATGCTCCCGGGAACTCTGGCATATCATCTTCATGGCTTCCATTTCATGGACGGTGCCCTGAGAACAATTAGAAAGAACTGAGAAGGGGTCCTTTCTGGTTCACTGGAACAGCCGTCTGTGGTGGGGTCTGCCTTCCTACTCAGGGGAGCCTTTGGCTCCTGCAAGCAATCAGAGGCAGTACTTCACTGACATGGGAGGGCAGCAGCAGTTGGGTGGTGCTGGGGCAATAATTGCTATGTCTTGGAAAGCATAAGGCCATCTGAAAGATTAGGTAATACAAGAATTCAAGGATGTGGACAAAAGAAAGTAAGGAAGAGGGCCAGAGAGATGATGTGTGCTTAGAACAGTTGAGTCTTGTTTAATCTTGTTTAACTTTGGTGCTGAGTACCAAGAACACTGAACACATCTGTGCAGATGGTGCGCATTTGATTAAAGAAAATCTGCTTAGAATATTTTGTACCAGTCTCAGCCCTGTTCAGCCACAGTCTCTGCGGATTGAAATGTGCAGGATCAGCTCCACCAAACTAATCAGCTCAGGAAGAGCAGGACAAGCCAGTTTAGGCATTCTGTCTGCTCCGGGAGTTCAAATCTAGAATTGAGCTCCTTCTACGCTCTTTGTCTTGCTCCACACAACTCCTGCTGTGTCATCCTTTAAATCTTAAATATCTCTAGGACTGTGCTTTTACCTGAGTTTCCTAGTTTGGACATATCTTGCAGCTTCTAAGAAATGAAAAATTCTCTGCATACAACAACTCCAAATTGCACTAAAAGACTTGACTGACCTCCACTGTGGCTTCCAGTGGCACAAGACAATGCCCCTCACACGACATCCCTCCCTTCCCCTATCCCCAAGTAAAATGCCCATCTGAGAATGCTCTAGGCTATCAGAAAAATTAACTGTTTGCTCTGATCAATACTTGACATAGACCCCTGACCTCTCCCTCTTATAGCATTTATTGAAGGCGGACTTAGAATTTTGAACATGAATCACTTACAACGCAGAAGTATCTTTCTGAGGGACTGGAAAGCCACTCTTTCTACATGTACTCATCTTGTACTCATCTGGAGGTGAGGGGCTGCCTCCCAGTCTCTGAAGGAGGAGGGAACCCTCACCTCGATGCCTGTCAGCTCACAAACACAGCTGGTCTAACTGTGCTTACGCTGACCAACCTTTCTGTGACTTTCCACTTCTCTGCCTCTACAGAGCTCCTGCTCAGTTCCTGCCTTTGTTCTTTTTTTTAAAAAAGTTCAAATAAATCACTTCTGCAGCAAGTAGAATAGGTTCAGCTCATTCTACTATCCGCAATAAAATCTGTTTTCCTGCTTTGACGTATCCAAGCCCAGTCCATCTGTGGAGCACTTTGATGATTTACTGAGCCTTTACCAGCTCTCCTCTTGATTTGTAGCCTAGGTTTGGTCATGCTTTAAACAGATCTTGACTCAGAAATGAAGGATCACGGCCAACTTTGAGTGAGAGCAGTACTTCCTGCACCCTGAGACAACACCTACCAGCTCTGCTCACCCATCAGTATGGCAGAAACTTCTAGTTGCCTATTCACTACCTTTCTCCTTTTTCCTCTAATTAACATAATTCTAAACTTAATATGAGCAGCAATGTGTTTGGCTAAAAACCTTTATTTCCCAGCTTCCTTTGCAGATAGGATAGCCAAAAGAATGGAAGCAGAAGGCATGGTGTGGGGCTTTGGAGAAGCCCTTTAAAGGTTGGTAGCCCCCCCTCCCCTTAACCTCCTTCTGTGGAGACCTACCTTACAGTTAGGCTAATTCCTCCAGCTCTGTTTCTAGGATGTTGTTAGGGTTGATACATTGTGTCAACTTGGGGAATCTAGAGGTTTAGCTGAGTGACTCAGGAGGAAGCTGGGGTGCTTCCTTTGTAAACATCCTGAGCCTGTGGAAGAGGAGAGCATGGAGATTGTGTGAGAATTTCACGACCCCTGGGTGGGGTAGGTTGTTTACAATGTAGGGAAGAAAAGGAGGCTGCTTGGAACCATTCCTCTTTTTGCTCTGGTTGGTTTTGCTGTGCTCTGCTGCCCTGAACAGTTTGCCCTCTGCCATGTGCCACTCTGCCTCAGAACCAGCCTAATATGGACTGAAACCTCCACAAACTGTAAGCTAAATAAACCTTTCCTTCCTTCATTTTGGGTGTTGGGTATTATCTCAGCAATGAGAGAAAAGTAACCAAGACAGATGTGCTAGATTTCTTACCTTTCTCCCAAAACTACATGGCAAGATCTTGGAAGCCTGATGGCTATTTTTAGTAGAATTTTCATCATGCAAATACTTTCCTAAGAGTGATTACTCAAATAATAAAATTATCGTTTTGCTTTGAGAGTTAAGTTTTGATTTCATCTTCTAATAATGTATTTCACATCATAAAATTCTCCAATTACTTTTAGACTCAGTGTGGGTGAATCTGAATCAGATAAAGTTGTCTGAAACATTATTAATGTTAGCGAAAGTACTTGAAAGATAACTGAAAAAGAGCTTGGAGACCATGAGAGCTTCTTTCATAAATAAGTGACCGACCACAGAACTGTGGTCAAAACTGGCAGTTACATTCAACCCAAGTCCCTGGTTTATGTCTTTTCCTCTCAGTATGTAACTGAGCCACAGCAGGGATTACAGGGGACCTGGACACTGAGGGAAGTCATCTGGTGCTTAGGAGGGAGCGGATTAAGCCCAGCAAGACTAGCCAGCTGGTTCAAATTTATTTAAACTTCCAGTGAGAGTGAGGCCATGCCTCAAGCAGACTGAACAGCATAAAAATTGGGATTTATGCTCCATCTAGACCTCTCTGGGTATCCCTGTGTGACTGAGGGTACAGGGTGGCAGGGTGTAGGGGTTGGAATTGGTAATAACTGACGGGGTGGCCATGCTCTCAAAAGGGAGTGGTGTGGAAGAGCCTGAAATGGCGCCATCTTCTGGTCATCTGCAAACACTAAAAAGTATATTTTAGCCCTGAGACAGGAAAGTGTAGAATAAAGCAAACCTTACATAAGGAGGGAGTGGGAGAAAGAATGTATTTTGAACTCTTTTTTCCCTGCTAATATAAAGGCTGAGTTAAATCCAAATACAGTGCAAGATCTGTTCTACTACTGATCCAGACCCATTAAAGCACACTTCATCTTCAACATGAGGAGAAACAGTACAAAAAGATATTGAACTTTGACTTGTGAGAGTTAAGTTGGATTATGTTACTTTTAAAAATTTGTATGTTGCTTTATGGGAAGGAACAGTTAATGAGTAGTTGTTTGATCAATCTTGTATGTCCATATGTATTTTCCTAAGCATACACTTTGAAGTTATCAATATGTAATACAAAAACCATTGTTAATTTCCTGTCACCTTGTCTGAAATTCAGTTTTGATTGTACTGTTCTTGTGCTACTTTGTGTCTGTTTGTTAATGTTTTCATTCTTTTACTTAAAAAAATTATATGCTTTGCTTTATCTTTAAACCCAAATCATCAACATTATAAGAATTTTCTAAAATTTAGAAGTCTTATTTCTGATGTATCTCATTTTCTTTTCTGGAAAGATCTTAGTTCCTGGATTACCTCTTTTTGGATTAATAAATTATTCTGAAGAATTCACATATACATAAATTCAATTATATCAACACATCAATTTTTGAATTAACAAATTTTCATGAAGAATTCACTTATATGTAAAAACCTAATCATACCAAGAAACCGTTATCTTAGATACCCCTCAAAACCACAAAAGCAGCAATGGATTTCTCTGCAGTACTGCCACTGGGCAAGGGAGTGAGGTGGAGATGTTTTTCCTAGGTAAGTCTTTTATCTAAAATTCTTTAATCTTAATTAACTCTGCTTGGAATTCCTGTTGTCATATATATAATAACATATATGTCAGCCTACAGTCCAAGGCCTATTTTCTACTTATTTTTTTCACAAAACATTTTTATTAACCCTAGCTAGCACCTAGCATTTAACTTAAAGCCTTTTTTTCAGAATATTTTTTGTACTTTATAATTCCAGGGTCACTAAAAGTAGGTGTTTCCACATGTTCTGATTTTTTCTCTGTTATTTGAGTAATCTCTGCTCATGTAGAAACAAAATCCCTTATTTACATTTGTTTTGCTGTGCACGTGTGCGCATGTGTGTGTGTGTGTGTGTATGTGTGTGTGTGTGTGTGTGTGTGCATGTATGCACACTTCTGTGCCTGTGTTTATGCCTGTGGACAAGTACAAATACACCTATGTATATGTGTGTAGGTTTTGACTGTTTCTTTTGAATGTATGTTTCTAACTCCTTGGGTCTAAATAAAGAGGAAAAACATTATCATCTAGTAAAACTGTATATATTATCTATTTCAGCAAGTGTATAATGCTAAACTAACTGCATGTAAAGCTACCTTTTTGTATAATTACAAATTCTAGAGGCAAGAAGGCCAAAGAACTAGAAGACAATGCATTAGAGGCCATAGAATGGTGGCATCTATAATTATTCAAGCACCTACATATTTAAAATCTACAAGCAAGTCTGAGGATGGATGCCATGCACAATGGGCCGCAAACCTCTCTGCCATGTGCAAAACTGCTGCTACATCATGATGTCAAATCAGGGGGGACATTGCTTTCAGAAGTCAGATCCTTCCACATAGCTGGGACTATGCAGGCCGTGAACTTTCTTGAAGGTCTTCTCTTTCCGTAAAATAGGCAGAAGGAGAACACCCCCAGTCTACAGTCAGGGTCACTCCTGGAGCCGGCCCTTGTTTAGTCTTCTGCCTTTAGTCTAAACCAGTCTAGTCTAGTTTAGACCAGAGATAACTAGTCTAAACCATAGACCTTTAGTCCTTACCTTATACCTGGTTCTGGGTTCCTGTGCCTGAGTTTCCCCAGCAATGTTACTTACTGTTCCAGTCTGGCTGCCTTCTAGAAGCTGCAATCCTGTCCTCCTACATGTTTATCTGCTACCAGATACATACCTGCTTGTTCATTCCTCAAAACTATGCTCTTTCAAATGTCAAGGACACCCTCAATACATAATATAACTGCTAGCCTTTCATAGTAAAGGTCTGACTAGGCTGTACTAATGGATCAGCTCTCCTCTCTGAATGCCACAGTTTGCTGGGGGGTGAAGTAGGCATCCTCCTAGCACCTATAGTCAGACCACTGGTCTTCCTAGACCCTGGAGCTTCCATTGCCCCATTGACTTGTCATAGGCCCCAAACTACATCAAATGCCATCTTGGAGTCGGACATGTTTTCACTTCATGCCCCGGGAGGCTATTATTCTTTTTCCTTCCCTTCTTTTTTTCTTTAGAAAATTGTAGGTTCTTTCTTTTTATTTTAACTTGGGTCATATTACTGAATGAATGAGAGTCTGAGTATTAATATACAGTTGTTGTCATAGATACCCGGTTATAATACAAAATTGTAAATTAAGTGATAGTGTTTACAAAGATGATTTGATACAATACACTTGTAGCTTTTCAGTGTATTGCTACATGTTCATTATTTATCTTGTTAACACAATACAGGATTTATATTGCCTTTAGGAAGGACAATGTAAACAGAAAACAGATACTACCTTCATGTAGAATAACTATCTGCAGAATGACATTGGATATGTCTAGAAGAACCATTTCTTCTGGAGGTTTTAACAGAGTTTTGATTATATAGTTTTATTATATTTAAATAAATATAATTCAATTCATATGTCCTTGTAAAGCTTAGCTTAAAATATAAATTGGGGAAATAATCTTTCAAGATAATGTATTCCCCTGTCAGATCAAAAACTGGGTTTTCATCATGGAAACAGAAGTACTTAATTTTAAGATTGAATTTTTTTTTCTGTTTAGGTGTTCAAAATGTCACCTTCTCTAGTTATCTTTCATTTCTAACAGTTTCCTGTGCAAAAGAAATGAGTCATGTAAATGGTTATTTTCTTAGAGCTGAGTTTTTCAACCTTGACACTATTAACATTTTGGACCAAATAATTCTTTGTTGAGCGGCATCCTGTGCACTGTAGGATATTTAGCTGCAACCCTGACCTCTACCCATTTGTTGCCAGTAGAACCCACCCCCTTCCAGTTGTGGCAACTAAAAATGTCATCAAACATTTCCAAATGTCACCTGGGAGTGAGAGTAGATCTTCTGCCTACATTGTGATGGTGGTGGAGAGGGTGACAGTGATCCCTCTATGAGATTCAAAGCTGAGTCTTTCTGTACTCCAGAAGGACTCTGCCTAAAACATTAGTCTGTATTCTTTTCTTTTACTGGGCTTTTGAATAATATACCCAGAACTGATCTAGCTCAGTGCCCACATGAAGTTTTATCTTCCTATTAAAAACATCGTTCATGGCTCATTTATAAATATTCCAAGTGGATAGTAGTCTTGTACTATGAAAAAATTATGAAATTAGTACACTAGGTGTTACTGATTTATCTTTAATGTAATCACTCGTTTATATTACATTTACACTGATTTCTGTATTTTGAAGGATCATGCAGTGATTTACTTTCAAACAATAATTTTCTAATTCTAGCATTACTTTTATGTAAATTTGGACACTTTACATTGGACACACCTTTGCCAGGAGTGTTGTGTCAATGAATCTGGTGTTTCCCAAATCTGAATTTGAATTTGTACTTAGTAGTTGAAACTTGCTGGGAAGAGTATATAAACTCTCTCAGGACTAGTTTTCACATCTACAAAAAATGAAGAACTGGCAAATTAGAAATTTATGTATGGCATGCATGAATTTGAACTTTAAACAGCAAAACATAAACATGATTAGCATAAGCTCTCAATACATATTTGTGAAATTAAAGAATAAGAAGCTGACCCAACAATGAGCTAAATGGTATTCATTCAGTAAATCATAGCTCCTTTTCACTGTGTTTGAATGGGTGCAATCCTACACTTAGCTGTTTCCCATCCCCTTTAACTTGCTATGTAAGTAGTTTGAGGTGTGACAGTCTCAGATTTTAATCAGTGGTTAGCCTTGGAAGCCTAGATTATTTCTCACCTTGAGAACTGCTGAAGAGAGGTGCTAGAAGGACTCTTTAAATATTTGTTGACTAATCAAGGGCTAAAGAAGGTTGGGGACATTCAGTTCCCTGTAACTCTAATGTTCGCTTTAAACCAGCTTGAACAAAGGTATATCAGAAGTCCCCGTGTTTGACATGAGAAGCTCTAGATTCATGACCTCAGCCATGATAAAACAGTAATAAAATTGACAGTGAGAATAATACTCAGTTAATGAATATCACCTAAAGCTTTCTCTGTGCAAGACAGTGTGCTAAATATTGCATCTGAGTATGGTGAACGTTTTATGATTTTTATTTTATTTAATCTCAAGGCATCCTATGTCTATGTCATGAATAGTGTCCCTATTTTGTAGGACAGGCTTGGAGAGATTAAATGCGCCATGCAAGATTACACAGTTAAATTCATTTAAGACCTACAACTTCTCAATTGGACTGAACAAGAGATGGACAAATGCATTCATGTTTGTAAACTTGAACATATAAATCTATTGTTTCATGCCATATTTTCCCTTCTATAAACTCAGGGTTAATAATAAAATTTATGTTCCTTACTTCAAAAGGTGATTGGAGCACCAAATAAGAAGCAACTTGGGAGGCTATATCATAAACAAAGCATTCTACAAATGTTTCTCATGGTTTAAAGTGGAAGGTGTTTTATGTTCTGAGATCTCACATTTGGAAAGGAAGGCCAAACATAATCCCTGAGGTGATGGCGATGTCACTGGGGCATCTGCCTTCCTACATTTGCAGAGGAAAACACTTACAGAGCACAGCTCCCTCACGATTTCATCCTGAAGGACGCTCGAGGTCTTCGTGAACTTGGCTTCCACGTGCTCTGCATGTGAACACAGCCAGTGTCTGCCGACAGAGGGTGCAGGGCCAATGCCTGGGCTCTCCTCACAGCTGTGAAAATGGTGATGGCAGCACATACAGCACTGAGTCGGTGTGGTGGGGCAAGTGCCTATTAGGTCAACACTAGGGAAGCTTGTGTCCAGAGAGACTGATTTGGTGAGGGGCTGGCATCTGTGAGTGAAGGCTTCATTTCTTGGGAATATACAGCAATGGCCAGGCTCAGATTCCCATGTGTAAGTCTGAACAGAAACATCACTGACCTGTCTTGTTTCTGTCGCCTGTCTCAGTTCTGTTGTAGTGATAGGGTCACACAGAGTACATTCTACATCTGTTCTTCTATAATCCACGCCCAAAGCCACAACACTCTGAGAAGCTGACACCAGACTGGAGGACAGCTGGGTTGTCACAGACCTGGAGCAGCCAGTGCTCGAGTCCGTGGGAGCATCTCCAAGCACTTTATTGGGGTGAGAAGTGGACTTGTTAGGTAATTTAACAAGGTCAGCCTTGCAAGATGTGACTTCTTCGGGTCTGGGAATGTGCTGGGGTGGCCTCTCTTGTGCCAATAAGATGTTGCTCATATCAGGACAGAGTTGGCTGCTCTCTTCTGCTGCTGGTGCATCAGACTCTTTTTGAGGGAAACTGTCTTGGGTCTGATCAATTCCAGATGACCTATGAGACCCACAGTGGTGCCTTTGCATGAGCATTTCCCCAGCACCCTCAGGCCTCAGAGATCCTTTCTTCTCTTCTGTGATTTGGGTCACCATAAACCCCAGAGGGCCATCAACTGTAGAAGTGGCCATGGCTCCAAGCCCCTCATATTCAGCACTGGGTGTTGGTGAGGGTTGCTGCAGATGGCTGTCTTCCCATGGGTGTTCTCCCCAAGTGTTGGTCTTGGCAAGGGCCATATCAGGGATGAATGGCTCTTGCGGCCCCTCTGTGGCCTCAAGCTGAGGCTGTTCCTTCACCACAGATGCTGAGGCCTTTTCTTCCAAGACACTCCAGTCTTGGCTTGAAAAAGAGCTCACCATGCTCTTGGAATAAAGCCCTTTGGACTGTTGCTGACAGTCCTGGGATGACGCTGAGCTGTGACTCTCATCCCAAGGCTTCCTGTCTCCATTCTCAGTCAGACTTTGGCTGCTTGGCAAGGAAGGCATCTGTAGGAGAAACGAGGGCAAAAAGACATGAGTCAGGAAGTGGAGGAGGCAATAAATACCACCATTAATTCAGTAGTTAGGAGACAAAGGTTATAAACTCAAGTTTCAAGTTGCTGTGTCAGTTTACTACTTCATCTAGCATCTCTATGAGGCTCACTTTTCTTGTGTAGAAAACTCAGAACAAAATCAAAAGGAAAGGAACCCTGTGTGTTTAAGAACATGACGTTCTGTGATTCCACCATCACATCCACATTGGTTGCAAGGGGCATATCTTCAAATCTTTTCTACTGTGGTAGGTATGCAGAGCTTATCCTTCTTTATGCGTTAGTTAGGTTGGGAGAGTGGTTGATAGGGTTGAAGTGGAGCATGTGGGGTGAGGAATCAGGGCCCTGCTCCAAACGCTTCTACCTGGAGGGGCACAGGTTCTACTGGCTCCTCCAAAAATCCACTGCTGTCAGACTGACAACTGTTGGCTCTGTCCACCCTGGTGCCTGTGGGAAAAGAGAGAGCTATGATTAGTAAGGTGCAAACATGCTACCAGCACATCGGGGGTCAGACCTGCTATGTGCCTGGAATGTCAGAGATCTTCCATAAACGCCAAGTACAAATGAATGAAGGAATTCCGAGGAGTATTGTTCTCAGAGAGCTTGTGGAAAACTACTTTCTGATACAAAAAATAAAACTGAAAAAAAGAAGAACTAACTTCTCTTAAAATTAAGTAACCTTATAGTTTTGAGTTGAACCTTTACTAAGGGGAAGAAAATGCAGAAGGAGACATACGCCTTAATAAAACAATAATAGACCAAAATGTATGTATTTATGTGCATGTACATATTCATTTTCCTTTCACTAATTTTTGCATAAGGATCCTTTGCTACTTTTAGCTGGACCCTAGCTATATGATAAGTCCACATTCATGGTTAGACTATGGCTGCTGCCATAGGGCAAAAAGAGTGTTGAGTGTGGGCAGATGGTGACTTCACAAACATGCACACTTAGATTCCAGATGTACTTGTAGCTTCTTATCTAAGTATTATGCTACATTATGATGTGTGTGGGGGAAAGGTTGCTTCTAGAGGGTCACTGTACTGAAAATTAAATCATGGGACTACCCCCATGAGAAATACTTCCACCTGCACCATAGCATAGGCTACAATAGGAAATCTCTCTGGAGGATGTGGTTGGGTTTCCTTAGAATACACAATAGCAAAGGAAAGATCTTTGTTTATCTTGGGCAAAAAATTGGGCATGAATGGAAAAAGCCAAATGTTGGTGGATGTAATGCTCAAGTAATGAGAAATAAGGGATCTGCTTTTATTTCGACAGCTAGCTGCTAAAGAAGGTTTCAAAGGGGGAAGAAGACTCAGCTACTGCTTCAGTGTTCTAGACCTATCTTTGAACAATTGCTGCACTGACAGTAGCACCTAGTCTGGTGGGGCAGTCTTCACTTTCTAAAATTAAGACATATGAACCTCATATTCTTTAATTCAGTATCAAAATGTAAAAGTTAGAAACCAAGGGACATGAGATTGTAGCATCTGAATCCAGGAGAGTTTGTGGAACAGGGAACAAACTTTAGGTAACAGTGTCCTTGACCTAGCTATTGTTTCTTGCTACATTGACAAGACTTAAATGTGCAAGATAATAGGGCCTGGAGCTCAGTGGAAGAGCTCTTACTTGGCATGCCTGAGGCCCTTGGTTCGATCTCCAGTACCACCAAACGGTGGGAAATATTTAACAAATATGAACCTAAATGAGACTTCTGCTTTTGACAAACTGGAGTCACGAGGATTCAATTTTTCCTCCCACCTGAAACAACTAAATATTAGAAAATGTATATGGGTTAATAAAAAGGGTCATGGTTATCAAGACAATGTACATTTGCAGTTTAAATCAGCAATCCCTGAGAGACAGGCACACGCGATGGCCACCTTTGATTATTCAGCTTTCTTCTTAGGGTTGATAAGCCATGGGACGGCAGTATGGAATCCAGCAGAGCCTGAAAGACTCTTTAAATCAAGGAAACAGAGCCAAGAATCTGGGAAGGGTGGCCAGCTATAGTTCACAGGAGTGGGTGAAAGCCACACGGAGAGTGCTGTCAAGGTCCTCCTTGAGGCTTCTGAGTATTTATCAGGTCATGCATACAAGAATACACCAAAGTTTGAAGAAAGAAACCACCTGAAAGAATTGAAGAAATCTGCCCAATGCTCACCCCAGGCCTGGGGAGGGGCATGTTCTCACCATTCTGACTGGAAAATCTCACAGTTCACATGTTATAGGCTAGGATTGGGAGGCAGGGTACTCTGATGTGTCTTGACTCAGAGTGAGGAATACTTAGACCCAAGATGAACATTGTTCTGGTCCCACCTAACATGCCTTACGTGAATCCTAAAACGATTGTTTTCAAATAACTCAACCGTGTCCCAGATCTGAGCTCAAGAATATTTATAAGAATATACTAATACGTTAATATCCAAGACATAAAATCCACATTGCTTTGCATCTCATAAATGGTACCAGGAGTAAAAAAGTGGGAAACTGTGACCCATAATGGAGAGAGAAACTGATTGAATGAAACTAATCTAGAGCTGATACTGATGTCAGAATGGTCGGACAAGGACATTAGATGTTTGTTGTGAAGATATTTCATATGTTTAAGAAACTAGAGGAAAGATGAAACCTTCTGTCTGAATTGAAGCTGTAGGGAGGAAAACTAGTTTCTCTGGTCAAATACATAACGGATAGGATTAACAGGAGACCGGAGGTTACATGAGAGGAGATGAGTGAAGTGAAGGCACGGAGACAGAAGACACAGAGGAGGGAAAAGTAATGAAAAGCACGTCAGCGAGCGAGAGGACAACTCCAAGTAGCCTTGTGTGTAATGGAGAGATGCCAAAGAGTGGGTGGAGCCCGTGAAGAGCATTGCACAGAAAAGCAAAGTTGTTTTCAAGAAGCCCAACAAACCCCAAGCATGGAACGCACAAGGAAGGCTGGGCTAAGCTGTGCTGAAATGAAATTGTCCAGCACCAATGGTAGAGAGAAAAATCTGAAAATCAACCAGAGAAAGAAGGCACGTTATATACAGAGTTAACAAAGACAAGACAGCAGCAGATAGTTTATTAGGAATAATGCAAAAGAGAAGACAGCTACTCTCTTTTGAGAAGTGAAAGAGAAAACTATGTGGAGAAGCATATTACAAATATTATTTTAATATTATAGATATCATTTTTATTATCTAACCCCTTTCAAGAAAGATAATACACTTTTTAAACAAACGAGATAATGTTATAGTAGGGCAGTTAGAAAAAAGACTTAGAAGAGGTGTTGCAATAATGCTTCTTATTATAAAATTGAATAGTTTCTGTGGCAGGAAATGCTTAAGAGACACTCTTTAACTACAATATGCAACTTTTATAGAGCATTTAACCTGGGTAGTATAACACTCATTTACTTATGGTCAGAGGAAACAATGATTATATATTTATCATAGGATATCTACTTGGATAATAATTAATTGGTGTGTTATATTTAAAACCTTTTTTTTCAATTCTGGGAATTTAACTCAGGGGTTTGTACCTTCCAGGCAAATACTCCACCACAGAACTCTACCCCGAACTGTGACTTTGCTGCTCTGGTTATAATTAACTGAATAGTACTAGAATTCTTTAGAATTAGGAGAAGCACCTATTTTCACCTACATTTAAAAATAAGTCATTATATTGGTAACATTGCACACCTCAGTGCAGAACAGTAATAACTATTATTGTTATTAACTATCATCATTAATTATAATTATAACTATTAATAACAACTATTATTATTATTATTAGACTGTACCCTACCCCATACTATAACATTCGGGGAATGAAAGAGATGCAATAGGAGGCTCAAGTCTTGGTGGAACATGAGTCAGACCGACCTCGGAAACTTTTGCTCTTTCTGTAAAGGATTCCAGTGCAATATTATTATTCCCGCTTTCCAGATAAGTCATTACAATTGTGGAGCGTGAGGGTAATAATACACGAAGGCTGCTCTTCCCTTTCTTACAGTGCTTGGGTGAGACTATGCATCAGAGCACTAGAACAAAATGACATGCTAGAGCCTGTTCATCACTTGTTGGCCGACCCCTAAGTCTGATTGAAATGGAAATACAGTTTTCTCTGGTTTTGGAGCTGATTGGCCCCTTCCCATACCAAAATCTTTGGTTGCTCAAGTCCCTTCTGTGAAATGGCAGAGTATGTGCATGTAATAGTAACATATGTACATCTTACCCTGTCCTTTAAATCATTTGTAAAGCACTAATACAATGCAAATGCTATGTAAGCAGTTGTAATACTATATTATTTAGGAATAATGGCCGGGATAAGAGCCTGTGCCTGGTCAGTATAGATGCAGTTTCTCTCCTCAGGATATGGATGCAGACCTGCTGGGTATGGAGACCAGTTTTAAACTGGAAACATAAAGAGTTTCTAAAAGGTAGAAAGAGTAAATTCCTCTAAAATGGGTATATTTGTGATATAAAGTATTACCTTTAATTAAATGATTATCTTTTATTGCTTGTTTAAAACATAAACACACAGATCTCTGAGAGTCATTCAAATGAATCTGTGAAATCAGCAGACTTTGAGAACCTCACTTTGGTGAGTGAGATCAAATGGGAGACTGCACCATGTTTCTCTCAGGGGGAGGGGCTTTTTCTTTAAATCTTAGATTGTTTTGGAAGACAACTGCATGCACCTGAATTATTTTTAAAGAGAAAAAAAACAATAAAAAGATACAAAATTTCAAAACAAGATGATAGGAGATCAATAATGGTTATTATAGTGCATAATGTTATCTTCAAAGTAGTTGCTCAGCTTACCAGATACAGGCATGAAACATTGGTCAAACAATATTAGCACTAACATGGATCTGGCAAGAACGATGTAAGTGGTACCAGCATATCCAGGTCAGTCCTGTTCCATCCCTGATGATAGCTAGGCCAGGCCTAGGAGAATCTGACAAATCTGCTTACTGCCAGCAGAACTTTTGCCAACCATTGAATATTTCCAAGGAGCTATAGTTCTCCTTTCGTCATGAACTTGGGGCTTTGACTTTCTACCTTGCTCCTACCTGTCTATTTCCTCTGGGTAGACCTTATCAACCACACCTTTCACCACTGGCTGTTCCAAACAAATTAGGTACAAATGACCCTTTATAACCACCGTATGTGTGATTTTGCGATGCCTCTTTCTCCATACCCTATCTCCCATGATTCAAGATGGCTCACTCATCTACTGTGGATGCTACTGAAATCCTGTTGGGTTCTATTATAGAATCATCTGAGAGACCTGGAGCCAGATCCTCTGGGATCAGAGCTGACTTTGTTGTTTATGAGTTGTGCGTTATCTGCCAGCCCTCTCTGATTCTGTTTCCTCATGGGGAAAGGTTAAATATATAAGACATATGAGGCTGTGACAAGGGTAGTAGCCAATGACACATACACGAACACTCTGTATACATACCTATGTTTCTGTTATAGAACATGAACAGTTATTATAACTCAGACCCCTCATGCCATTTTTAAATACCATTATTGATCACGGTGATTAATAATCATTAAAATGAACTTTTTCAGTATGCAACTGTATTCATGGATTTAGACTAGGCTGGCCAGGCTGGGCAGCATTTCTCTGCTGTTTTAGACTTTTCTTTTTAAAAGAATTTATTAGTACCTTTTTATAGTACATAATGTTTACATCCTCATTTGGAATGGGTACACATTTAACACACCCTAATTCCTTTTTCATGCTTTTCCCCTTCCTTCCCTTCCCTCTATCTCCTGATTCCCTTCCCACTTGAGAAATATCTACATCCCTACATCCCATCATCTATCTTTTATTTTTTCTTTATTTGTAATTTGGGTGTTATGGTTTGTGTCTAGATGTCCTCCCAAAGCCTCATGCAGTCATAGGGCTGGCATCTAGAGTTTGTGATTGATTCATAGTCCAGTGCTGGGATTATGGGTGTGAGTGTTAGAACCACCCTGGGGCCCCGCGGCGGGCAGCCTGCACACAATACAAGGGAGGGAAAGAGGCTGCTACTTGCTCTTCTCTTTCTACTCTTGTTCCTTTCTCTGTCTTTCACCACCATGAACTGTGCCATGTCACCCTGCCTTGGCACCAGCTGATTATGGACTGAAACCTCCACAAACTGTAAGATAAATAAACCTTTCCTTCCTTAATTTTGGATGTTGGGTATTTTGTTTCAGCAACAAGAGAAAAGTAACCAAGACATTGAGTTTGTCATATAAGAGAAACCATGTGACATTTAAACTCGTGTGTCTGATTTATTTCACTTAATATTATGGTCTCAAGGTGCATCCACTTTTCTGCAAATGACTCAAATTTACCCTTTCTTATGGCAGAGTAGTACTCCCTTGTACATAAATGTCACATTTTCTTTATTCATTCATTTGTTGATGGACAGATAGGTTGCTTCCAAGATTTAGTCATTGTGAATTATGCTGTTATAAATAAAGGTCTGCATGTATCACTGTAATATGATACCTTCAACTCTTTCTTTTCGGAAGATACCTAGAAGGAGGATAGATGGGTCAAACTGAATTTCTGGTGTTAATGTTTTGAGGAATCTCCGTACTGATTTCCATAGTGGTTGTACTAGTTTACACACCACAAATGAAAACATTTCTGCCTGAAGACCCTTGCCGCAGGCATTTGATGTAAATGGTCACTAGATGGCAGCATGACACCAACCACAGAGTGGAGGACCTCAAAAATGCCTGGAAGTGGGAGGAAAAAGTCAACCAGAAGGGCTACTTTCCTGGGCTGCCCTGATAATAAAAGCCTCTGAATCCCACGTGGAAAATTTTATACTCAAAATACTCTAAGTCCGTAGAGTCTTGAGATGAAAAACCCCTGCCAAAGTTGTATAAAACGAGGGATATTCCAATTTTAGACTGTTAGGGGATAAGCTAGCTGTCCAACCTTAGGTATTTCACTGGCAAGTTACTTCCATTGTCCAGTGGGAGAGACTTCTGTGACAGATCAAGGATACAGCTGAGTCACAGAACAAGTTATCTGAGAACTCTAGCGGCCTTTACAGATTGGGCAAACACAAACACCCTTAGAAGCTGGGCAGATGGCATACATATATAGAGCAGCTTATGTTCCAGACAATAGAGTACTATAGTATGGGTCGTTTGGGCTACAGTGGCTGTTCCCCCACAGGCATTAAAAAATTAATTCTAAGCATTTTATGGAACAAATTAAACCTCTGTATAAGGCACAGTCAGTCTTCAGGTCCCCACAAAAGAAGTCATAGTGTCACTTCCCTTCTAGAATATTCCTTGTGGATGGTGGTTAAACATTCTGGTGACAGGGCATCACTCTTATGTGGTCAGACAGAGCCTATTATATCTTTGAGAAAATTATTTTTATATTAAGTCAAATCTATGTCATTTTCATTTGTTGGTCAGTCTTGGGTTTTGAAGCAATGTAGAATGTGTCCAACTCCAGTTTTTGAAAACAGCTGTCTTGTACAGAGCAGGCCTTTCTTTTTGGCTAACGTCTCTCCAGATCCTTTAAATCAGCCCATGCAAGGCTGGGTTTCTGGGGCTTTTGTTCTTTGCACTTTTGACTGAGTTCTTACTCAACAAGGTCCCAAGCTCCTTGGACAATGGGAACAGCTGAGTTCATCAGGAAAGCCAGAATGACAAACTCCTCCAAGAAAATCAACAGCTCCTTACAGCTTCTATCAACTCCCAACAGCCTTTCTCTGCTCCCAACAGCCTCTCTTCTCCAGTTCTGCCTCTTATGCCACTGGCAACAACCCTCAGGTGGGCTCCCACACCCAGCAGCAGCACACTGACTGAGTTCAGCTGGGGGTTATAAGTTGACTACCAGTTGTCAATCCACCACACTCCTGTACAATTAACTGCATTTTTGCTTAATGATGTTAATGCTATTTGGTATTATAGAAGTAATAATGGTGGCAAAGAAATTTTGAAAAAGTAAAAAAAAATGTGTAATTTCAGCATGGAGAAAAATAAGTAAAATATTCCTATGCAGCATTTCATTCAATCCATTTGGCACATGTATATGTGCGTTTGCAAAATAATAATCACAAGGCACATTTTATAACTTATTTTCTTTCACACTGTATATTGTAAACTTTTAAAACTGAGATTTCCTTATATTTGTGGTATACTTGTGTGTTTGTGAGCACGTGCAATTTTTAGACTTTGTCAGATAGATTGCATTATTCTTGTAAAAAAATAAATAACTGAATAGGTTTCTGTTTTTTTTCTGTTCTTCAGCAGCTTGGAAAGCTTAGGTCATATCACTTCCTCAAAATATTAGAAAAAAGAAGCTTAGCCATAAAACTCTGACAATGGTACACCCTAAAAGATAAAATTGTTTGATAACTTTTAATTTCTTTAATAGTTATTGAAATTTTAGATGCTGCTTCTTGAGTTAGTAGTAAGTAGTTTTACTTCAAAAATTTTTTCTAATGTTATAAAGCCAAAACTCTGTTTTCATTCCATATTATCTAAAACAGGGAGAAGCCTTTCATGCTGGCTTTGGCCTATTTCATAAAATTTTGATGTACTTAAACAATTCTACATTCCCTAATGGAATGCTGTTATGATTTTTATGGGAATTGGCATGCTTTTTGTTGCCTTTTTAACCATTTTTGGTTCTGTTTTTGTTTTTATTTTAATTGTTAATATAAGTTTTAAATGATCTTTCGGTCTTTTGTAGGTTAAATGTATTTATTTCATCTATAACATTTCATAAACTATGCATTTGGTCTTATTGTTTATAATATTACCTATTTTTTAGAACTGTGATTCATGTAGTAGAAATGCAGTGTATTTATTGCAAATCCTCACTCTTGCTCTGCATATAGGCCTCACTAAGAACACATGCCAGTCTTTTCTGTTGAACTGGAATTCAGCGTGAGACTCATAAGTTCACCATTACTAGGGGTTAATACTAATCAGTTAGAATCAAGATACAAGTTTTAATCTATTTGTTATTTTAAAGGTGTGCTAATAAAGACCAAAGATGATTTTACATTTCAGTAGAACTGGTTTTCAGCTGTATTATAGGGCCACCTCAGAGACATTAAAAGAAAAGGATTAAAGGAAGTAATGTCAAACAGCCCTCTTCCTGGCACCTGATATTTGGTATTATTATTGATATCATTAATTTGAAATGTTTATTCTTTTGCCAAGTTGACTATATTTTCTTTGATTTTTTTTCTGGTGACTCAGAAGACATATAACGTGTCTTTAAATTTAATTAGTGGGGGGCTGGGGATATAGCTCAGTGGAATAAGCGCCTGCCTAGCAAGCGCAGGGTCCTGAGTTCGATCCCCAGTACCGCCAAAAAAAAAAATTTAATTAGTGGTAACATCAAAGATTCAAACAACCAGATGTGGTGGTGTACTTTGGAGGTTGAACCATAAGAATCACGGAAAGTTTGAATCTATCCTGGGCTACACAGTGATTTCAGGGCCAGCATGAACTACATGGGGAGAACATTTTCAAAAAAAAAGTCAAATGTCTCTCAAGTAATAATTATCAACATTGAGAATTAAAACTCTGCTCCCCACAACCATCACAGGAGTTATCAAGCCTCAGGAGCTCCATGGAGCTACTAAGAAGGGGAGAAACTCCACCAGTCCCCACCATCATGGGAGTGATAGTAAGCCTCAGAAACTTTGGTGGTGGAGGGGAAAAACCCCACCCACTGCCCCTCTGCTATCCAGGGAGCCTCCATCTGGAGGAACCCTGGTGCCTGGCCCATACTTCTACACAGTGGGTATGGCAGTCAGTATGGGAAGTGCTCTGGACAGGACAACTGTCTTGTCCAGAGGAACCCAGGGTAAATCCACTCTTACAAGAGGAAACACTTTGCATACAAACTACTAATTTACAATCAGTTCTGTTATATAACTATAGACTTTGCTTTTATAGTCTAAACTACAAAATCAATAGTTACCACAGTTGGCCAGTTTCTACATTGTGTTTATTACTAATTATGCTATTGTAGCTATGATGTTATATCTGATGTAATCAGTTGTTGTCTCTTGTGTAACAGTATTGGGAAGCTCTGGGGTAATAACCTTACCATAGCCCTACACCAAAAGACTGGGGACTGAGCCCAAACAGAAGCCCACATGTCACTCTCAATGAATTGGGAAGGTGGGGTCACGGGACAGACACAAACCAAGAATCTCCTACACACAGAAGATATCCCTGAAGTACAGACTATTCATGGAGAGGCCTTGATATTAGTGATATAGCTACCTACTACCAAAACTCATAAGGATCACCACAAAAAACAAAATAAAAACTTTTTTGAAATAGAGAATATCAAAACAAAGGAGCAAAATGCAATCTCAGCCCTCCAGCCCACCCAGAACAAGTCCAGGAGACATTGACGTAGAAATTGGAAGTCACACACCTGAAATTTCTGAAATAGCAACCGATGTAAAAAAAGAAAAAAATCCAACTCTATCAGGATATATATGAAATTAGATCACAAATAATTTCTCAGATAAAAAAGAAATGATAACTATAATGGAAGAATTCCTCAGCATATCTAAAAAATGCATAGATAAAAAATATGGAGCATAGAAAAATGAAGTAAATCCTGAAAGTACAATATAGGAAATAATCTGAATGCACGAAACAGATTCAAAGAGATATCCAGGAAATTAAAAATTCTATTGAAAGCTGGCAAAACCGCTTGAACCAAACTAAAGATAGACTTTTTCAGACCTTGAAGACACCATTGTAACTAGTGATCAAGAAAGGAAAGATCTCTTAAAAATAACAAGGAAGAAGGAAATGATAATTCAACAAAATAATCAAAAGAAAACAATATAAAAGTGATAGATATCCATGAAAAAATAAGAGCTAACACAAAGGGCATGAAAAGACTATTTGAGGAAGTAATAGCAGAAAATTTGCCAAGCATGGGAAAGAATCTGACATACAAGTAAGTGAGGTATATAGAACCCCAATTAGCCATAACAAAAATAAATCTATATCCAGACATATAATGATCAAGATCCCAGAAGTTCAACAAAAGAATAGAATATTAAAAGCTGATAGAGGAAAGACACAGATCACCTATAATGGAAAGCCCATCAGAATCACCACAGATTTCTCAACAAAAACCATCAAGTCAAGAAGAGCTTGGAGTGAAGTACTTCAGGTCCTGGAAGAAAACAATTTCCAACCTAGATTATGCACTGTGCAAAACTAGCTTTCAAAATTGATTGAGAAATAAGATACTTCCATGACAAAGAACAACTGAAGAAATTCATGACCAGCAAACCAACCCAACAAGGATTACTGAAAGATATTCTGGAAAGAGATAAAAATGACCCAAGAACAACATTGTCCCAAGAGCAATAATAGAAAGGAAGCACCGAGCAGGGCAAAAAATTAAAGAAAGGAGAGAAGTAGGGAACCAACAGCAGAAAAATAACATGACAAACATAAGCCAATACATAGTAGTTATAACCATTAATGCAAATGGCCCCAATTCACCAATCAAAGAAATGGAGTGGCAGAGTGGATCAAGAAACAAAATCCATCAATATGCTGTATATAAGAAACACATTTCACTGAAAAAAGAATTCATAGACCGAAAGTTAAGGGATGGAAAAAAAAATACTCCATGTGACAGGAACTCAGAAAAAAGCAGAGATAACTATTCTGTTTGCAGACAATGTGAACTTCAAACTAAGAATGATCAAAAGAGATAAAGAAGGTCACTATATACTTGTTAGGGGGAAAACGCAAGAGTGTGGAGGACCATCTGGGTGACTCTCCTTAAAAGAGGAACAATTGTCTGCATTTTGTCTGAACCTGCCCTATTTCCATGTATTGATTTGTACAGAACTAGCTAGGACAATTTTTCATCTTTTTAAATGACTTTAAGAAATACATGTCAGTCTAGCTGAGTTGCTGATGGTACTTTTTAAAGATGGCAGGTGTGTTTTCCTGGAAGTCCCACCTGTTGTTTCCTTGTGAACCAGGATAAGAGAGGGTAAAGAGCCAGCGCTCCACACTGCTGGAATCAAGCCTCAAGATAGAGGCTATGACTTCCTTGGGCTTGAAAGATTACACATCAGAGCTAAAACATTGACCCCAGAACATTGGCTACTATCTCAATTGTGTTATGCAGATTTCTCTTTCTGCATATCCTTCTCTCTGAAGTTGCAGAGATGATTTTAGGCCTCCTATCTAGCCCAGCTCATGGCACTCACCTACTGTATGCCATTCTCACAGTCACTCAACTTCAAGCCACTCCTTTCTTCATGAATGAATAAAACCCCAGATTCGGGCTTGGGTCAAACAAAGCCCTTGTTCCAGACAGCTATTATCATGGCTGGACTTAGGACTCTTTGGCTCCCTGTAACTAGAAATATGCCTTAGTGTCTTTATTCTCACCATGGATTGCACTGGAAGTGGTAAATTAAAATAAACTCACTAAAATTCCAGGAACTTTTCATGGGATTACAGAGGTAAACTCTTTGGGCTGTGATGAGGACTGGGAATCTCTCTATATATTTGGCACACAGTGTGACTGGAATGCCTGACTTTCTCAGCACGGTGACCACTGTGACATTAATAAATGCATATGCAATAAATATGGGAGCACCCAGCTATATAAGCCAAATTTTAATAGACATGAAAAATCAAATAAGCAATAACACAATCATAACAGGAGACTTTAACACCTCATTGTTGCAAAGACATAGATCAAGGAGATAAAAAATTAGCGAAGAAATAACAGAACTGAACCAAGCTTGTGAACAAATGGGTTTAGTAGACCTTTACGAGTGTTCCACCCAGCAACACCAGAACACACATTCTTCTCATCTGTACAGGAACATTCTCTAAAATAGACCATATACTAGCCCATAGAAGATGCTTAAGTAAATGCAAAGGAGTTGAAATTATCCTATACATGTTATCTGACCATAGTACAATGAAACTGGAAACTATTTACAAAAGAAATCCCTAAAAACTACATAAACACATGGAAATTAAATAATGGTCTCCTAAACAAACAATGGGTTACAGGTGAAATTAAAGAAGAAATTAATGTTTACAATCAAACAAAAATGCAGATACAACTTACCAGAACCTGTGGAATGCAATAAAAGCAGTCCTCAGAGGGAAATTTATAGTGGTGAATTCTCACATCAAAGAAAAAGACAGAATGAGCTCAAATAAAAAACCTTATGCTGCACCTCAAACTTCTAGAAAAAGAAGAGCAAGTCAAGCGCAAAGGCCAAAGAAGGGAGGAAATTAGAAAGATCAGAGCAGAAATTAATGCAATGGAGACTAAGAAAAGAATACAAAGAATTAAGGGATCAAACAGTTGGTTCTTTGAAAGAATAAATAAAATTGATTAATCCCTAGCCAACTGTATCAAAAAAGGAAAGAAAAAACTCCATCCAATAAGGAATGAAAATGGTGAAATCACTATAGATCCTGTAGAAATTCAGAAAATCATCAACACCTACTTTGAAAATCTTTACTCTCACAGGATGGAAAAACACAGACAAAATGGAGAGATTCCTAGATACATATGAGTTACCAAAGCTGAATCAAGATGATATAAAAGTCCTGAATAACCCAAATCAGTCAATGAAATTGAAAACATAATTAAAAATTTAACAACAAAGAAAAGCCCAGGTCCTGATGGATTCACAGCTGAATTCTACAAGAAATTTGGAGAAGATTTAATGCTGATACTCCTAAAATGCTTTAATGAAATTGAAAGGGAAGCAATTCTCCCTAACTCATTCCTGGAGGCAAGTATTAATCTGATACCAAAAGCAGAGAACAACCCAACCAAAAAAGAGAACTAAAGGCCAATCTCCCTAATGAATATAGATGCAAAAATCGTCAATAAAATACTAGCAAACATAAGGGAGCAAATCATCAAGATTATACACCATGAGGAAGTAAGATTCATTCCAGGAATGCAGGGGTGGTGCAATACACACGAATCAATCAATGTAATACACCACATCAACAGAGCCAAAGGCAAAAACCACTTGATCATCTCAAAAGATTCAGGAAAAATCTTTTGACAAAGTCAAACACCCATTCATGATAAAAGCTACAGAAAGTCAAAATAGATGGTTTTCACCTCAATCTGATAAAAGCCATCTCTGACAAACAAACCCACAGCCAATATCACAGTAAATGGACAAAAACTGAAAGTTTTTACTTTAAAATCAGGAACAAAACAAGGATATCCACTTTCACCACTCCTTTTAATATAGTTCTGGAAATATTAGCCAGAGCAATTAAACAAGAGAGAAATAAGAGAAATAACGATAGGAAAGAAATGAAATTATCATTATTCACAGGTGACACGATACTCTACATAAAAGACCCCAAAAACTCCACCAAAAGAATTCTAGATTTAATAACCAAATACAGTAGCATAGCTGGATACAAAGTCAACACTCAAAAACCAATAGCATTCCTGTGCACAAACAACAAACTCACTGATAGAGAAATTAGGGAAACCACACCCTTGACAATAGCATTCAAAAAAATGAAATATTTAGGAATCAGTCTAACATAGGAATTAAAAGATCTATACTGTAAAAATTAAAGTACTCTGAATAAAGAGATTGCAGAGGATTTTAGAAAATGGAAAAATATTTCTTGCTTATGGATAAGAAGAACTAACACTGTAAAAATAATCATACTCCCAAAACTGTTATGCAGATTCAATGCAATCCCAATCAAAATACCATCAGTATACCTCACAGATTTAAAGAAAACATTCCTAAAATTCATCTGGAACAAGAAGAGACCTAGAATAGCAAAACCAATCCTGGACAACAAAGACAGGGCAGAAGAAATCACAATCCCTATCTTGAAATTACACTACAAAGCTACTGTGATAAAATCAGCATGGTACTGCCCAAAGACAGACCCAAGGAACAGTAGAACAGATTAAAAGATGCAGACACACTCAGCCACCTTACATGTGACAGAGGACTCAAACATGTTCACTGGAAGGAACATAGCCCCTTCAATAAATGGTGAACCTATAAATATTTCATTGTTAAAATGCACATAGCTTTTTTGTCTACATGAATTTTTATTTATTAAATATTCCTGAGATACAAGAAAGAGGGTAGATCCAATCTTTAGTAGTAAACTTGCATTTGTTGTCCTGAAAGGATGTAAGGTAATGACAAACTTTTAATTTATATCTGGTGTTTACCTTATACTTGAAAATAGAGGATTGGAAGTGTCCTGGTTGAAGTGAATAAAAACTCTATAGCCACTTTAGACAATAGGTAGATTTCAAATTTTGTGATATCAGTTTCTTTGGTGTTTTTAATTTCTGCACTGATAAAATTACTATCATTGCAGTGATGACCAGTCCACATTTTTGTGTGGTTTTGTTTGTTTTTTCCTTGAGAAGCTAACTGGGAACCAATATTATCCTTGCTCGAGTTAACCAGTTCACTGGCAGATGACTATACAAGATGCTGAGGCAGGCAGAGGAAGTAGTTACAGGACAGCCCAGATCATTAGAAGTGATAATCCAAGGTAGAAGAAAGGGAAAAATAGTCACCAATGTAGAGAACTGAGGTCTCCATCAAGAATAACAATCTCATCCCTAGCTACATTACGGGGGATGGACTCATGGCTCTGTGAGAGACAGAAGGGCTTTGCTGGCACCCAGGTGTGTTGGTTGTTCTCCACTCACCCTTCCTAACCTCCATCATTTCCCATCCTGGTAATTCTCAACCGTGCCTGTGTGATAGCGTTTAGCTTGCGTTTAGTCAGCAGGAGCAGGAGATGGAGAGAGGGGAGAAAGCATGGGTTACACATTCACCACCTCCTCCTTCAGGGCACAGGGGAACATTTAGGATGAGAGCTCCCACCAAGTGTCCTTTCTGAGGTCCCAACTTTTACAGACCCCAATGGCAGGTTCCCTTGGGTGTGTTGTTTTCAGTTTCAGGGGTAAAAATGGCCTCTGTTCTTGCTAATTTGGGGTGCTTCCTCGAGTCTCATTGTTTCCTGAATTGCACTCACTTCAGAAAATAGTCCCTTTTCAAAACTCTCCAGTTAGTCAGTTGTGGTGGTACATGTAATCCCAGCACTCTGGAGGCTGAGGCAGAAGGATTGTTGTGAGTCCGAGACCAGCCTGGGCTACAAAGAGAGCTCAAGACCAGCCTGAACTGCATAGTGAGACCTTGTCTCAAAAAGACAAAAACACACAAATAAACAACAACAACAAAAAAAACCAAAACTCTCCAGCTAAACGCTTTTGAATATCATTTTTCTTGCCTGAATCACACATTTATTACAATCAAGCAGACAGCTTAACCTAGAATTCATGTGGCATCATATTAGTGTCCTTTTTAATGAAAAGGAGGTTGGTATATTAGGGGTATCAACCTACTCCAGCTGGCAAGAAAGATGACAGGGAGTTAGGACTTTGCTTTCTGTATCTCTGAAATTTAACACTTTTATCCCTGCCTGTTTACCTGCTCTTTGATGATTCTTTAAAGAATGCCTTCCATGTTTTTTTTTCACCACAACATTGTCCTTTACTGCTCCTAAGTCGTTTTAAATTCAGATACAATTCTTATGCATATTCTCAGATATTCACACAGCAGCAATCACTTACTGATTGGCGCCCCTGTACCAGCCACCAGACTGGGCAAGAAGAGCACTGAAAGACACAGCCCAGCCTCTGAAGAGCTTGTCTAGTGGACAAACCACAGATCAAGAATTAAGTAGATGTTAAAGAATACTGCAGTGAATGGCTGCTACTTTAATTTTATGACAAAGAAATACACACCAGAATACCATCTGCAACATATAACCTTTAAAGACATAGTATTCAAAAGGAAAAACCGTGAGCAATGAAATAAACTAATCTTAAAGTGGATGACTACCACCCTCCAGAAGAAATTTAGCTGTATTTGGTCATTTAATACATATTTTGTTGACTAGTTCCTGTATGTTAGGAAATACATGGATTAGAAGATTCAAAGAATTGAAGACTATATCCACTATCTAGAAGTTCACATGTTCCACAAATTAATTCTGAGGATGTTCAGTAGACCTTATAAAGAGTGAAACTGCCTCAAAAATAAGTGTCTTTGAGTACATTTAAAATTAAGTTCATTTGACTTGGCCCCCAGCAGTGCTGATTTTTATTTAGAGCTTGAATCTACTGACATGTAAAAAAAAGTGTTTGCATTCAAACATTAAAAAATCATTCAGAAGAGTTATCCTGAATAAGTACTACAGAAAAAAGTCAAATGAAGTGCACCTCTGTAATATTCATGTTGGCAAGAGAAGCATAGTATAGAAAAGACGGTCAGGGACCTATGAATGGTAAAATGCAACAAAAGAAAACATGTTAGACAAACTTACTTTTATCTGCTAGTACCAGATCAGTGATGGCGATGCAAAATGCTATCATTAGCAGAACATAAGGTTGCATGCCTACTCTTAAAGCATGAGGATGGTCACTAGGTGGTTTTTTCCAAATCGATTTTCTGAAGGAGTTACAACCTTGGCCTAATTTCAGATAAGCAATTTTAATATCTTTAGTAACACGGTATGTATTTCATTCCGTTGTGTCGTGTTATGATTCATTTTTCATGGACTTTGCTCTTACAAAAGCAAAGATGTCTGCATTGCAACAGATTTTGAGACTGAATTCTTTTTTATTTCTTGGCAGAACATGTTTTTGCCAAGTTTACAACCCACTTGAACTTCTGTTTGTTCTTTGATTTTAGAATCAATTTGGGTTCCAAGATTGGAAAAAATCACAGGCTTAGCCATAGAATTAAAAAATCTAATGAAGTGTATTGAAGATTGTTATTATCATCAAATATCTATAAATAATGATCATTTAAATTAACATGCAGTGTGGTTAAATCTGAAACATAATGCTTTAATTTTAGGTGAAATCATTTTCTCTTGATAAAACTTCTAAAAAATAACTTGCAAAGAAAATTTAAAGACTACTATAAGAAAAGCTTACTTCAATTTTTAACTAAAGAAAGGAACATGGGACATTTATAAACTGAATTTTTAACTGTAAAGAAAGGAAGATGTGTCATTTATAAACCTTAATTGAGCATTTATTTCCTAAGTACACATACTTTTGCATGTTCACTATATGACCAAGCACTGATGTAAATTCTGGGGACTGAAGAGAAATCAGAGATCTTATTCCTACCATTAATGTGCTATTGCATAGTGGATTTGACTTAATTGCTTCAAATTTAGTTTTACAAATATGATTTAAACAAAGAATAAATTAGAAACATGTTATTATGAGGATCTACATTGTAACCCAGTGAAGGAAAGGGAATATCTGAAATCTGCTTTTGGCAGGTTGTAATGGTTGATTCATTGTGTCAACTTGAGAAATTTAGTGTAATGGTTGATTCATTGTGTCAACTTGAGAAATTTAGAAGTTTAACTCAGCAGGGGGCGAGGTTCCTCGCTTTGTAAACATCCTTATCCTGTGGAAGAGGAAGGCGTGGAGATTGTGTGAGTGCTATGCCTGACCTGGGGAGCAGGGTAGCCTGCTTGTAATACAAGGGAGGAATAGAGGTTTCCTTCCCCCTTTTGCTCTTGCTGCTTTTGCAGTCTTCTGCGGCCATGAACTGTTGCTCTTGTGCCTTGCCACCCTGCCTTGGAGCCAGCTGATTACAGACTGAAACCTCTACAAACTGTGAGCCAAATAAACCTTTCCTTCCTTAACTTTGGGTGTCAGGTATTTTGTCTCAGCAAGGAGAGAAAAGTAACCAAGACACCATTGTTGGATCCCCTTTGGTTTTTCTTTTTTCTTTTTTTTTTTTTTTTGCTCAAAGCCAGTTTTAGCACCAGCTCTACCCTCTCTAAGGAAGAAAGGCTGGTGAAATCTTGTCTTGGGATGACGTTGAGTCATTAAAGCAACATTCTCAACCAAAGATTTGTGGAACTTGGGTGTTAAGATTTGGCAATGCCCCACTGCCTCTCCTTTAATAGATAGTAATGTGTGTCAGAAGAAAATGATACGGGAAAAATTCTGCCAATAAATGGAATGGGAACTTTGGTTTTTCCCATGAATTGTTCTACTTATTTGTTGTAGAGTATTAGTTGTATACTGGGAGGAAGGGAACAAACTGAGGAAATCTAAGCAATAAAGTTAATCTTATGTTTGGGGAACTTTTTACTTGTGGGACACCATCACAATTGTGGGTGCCAATAACACATATGGTTTTCTGGGAGTCTCTAGAGTGAGAAGGGCTTCTGTCTTTTTTGACTTCCTTGGAATTCCAGGGAGGTTACAATTAGTGCTTTCTCTAATATTCTCTAATAATAGTAAAAATGCCTACTTCTAACATCCTACAAATAGTGACTGGTACTAATAGAAGTAAATTCAAGCAAGTTTCTTCTTAAGAAGTCGAATTTTTTGAAATTCAGTATTCATAATGATGGGACACTTGACCAGATCTAGGTTGCTGTAATCCACACAAAACAGACCAGAACATCTGATGTGAGAAGGATTGTTATTATTGCAGAGGAGCAAGAAGCAAGGATGCCCAGCAGGCCAGACCAACCCGAGCTATGTAAAGCGTGTGTGTGTGTGTGTGTGTGTGTGTGTGTGTGTGTGTGTGTGTGTGTGAAGGTTTTTCTGGGGAGGGTGTTTATGGGCTATAACAGCTGTTGTAGTTGACCAGCAGAACATCTGGTCCCTGTCAAGCCAGATAAGGGGGGGGTTGACCTTCTAGGTCGGCCGTTTTAGGGAGGTGAGCAAGATTAAGGGTGGGAGTGGCCTTTGTGGTCTGGCCAATTCTGATAGGTGAAGGAGAATTAAGGGGGAGGCTAGGTTGAAGCTGTGAGGCTAGGTTGAGGCTGTTTCTTTTTTTTTCTTGCAAAGGATTCGGGGAGCTTGGGAGCAATTGGGTGACTTATCACATAATTTTTATCTTCATGCTCCAAACCAAACTGACTAAATTCATTTTAAGTAGACCATATAGTGCACTTTGGGTGCACCAGAGAATACAAATCTAAAACCATAAAATGACAAGACTATAGTGATATTTTTCTTTAAAAGATGGAGGGGAAGGGCATCGAATCATGTAGATCATAGGAACTTCTCCAAAGTGTTCCTGTCTATGAAAGAGAAAAATCTGAATGTGTTTCTTCTGAACCAATTTTACCTGAACTTAAAAAAAATATGTACTCAGTTTTATTCACAAAATAATGAAATTTATTTATAAAAGCAAAATAGTTTTGACTTTATGCTGATCCACATTTTCTTGTAATTAAACTGTTAAGGAAATTAGGCTATTGTATTTCAGTGACACTTTTGCCTAACTTGGAAATACTTATACTAGATGTTACGGTTTGTGCCTAGATGTCCCCTCAAAGCCTGATGCAGTCATGGACAGTCTTCTAGAGTTTGTCATTGACTCATGGGGCGGTGGTAGGATTGTGGGCGTGAGTGCTACACGCACCCAGAGGCGGTTAGCCTGAATACAATATAAGGGCGGGGAAGGGCCTTGCTCTCTGGCTCCTCCCTTTTTGCTCTTGTTGCTGTTGCTGTTTTTCACCCACATGAACTGTTGCCCTCTGCAATGTGCCAGTCTGTTTTGGAGCCGGCTGAGCCTGGATTGAAACCTCCACAAACTGTGAGCTAAATAAACCTTTCCCCCTTTAATTTTGGTGTTGGGTATTTGTCTCAGCAACAAGAGAAAAGTAACTAATACACTAGAGGTGTGGCATCTTTGGTAACTTCAAATCTTAACTTAATTTTACTATGGGTTATCTATGAGATATTTGTTATCAAGGAACTCATTTATATTAATCAGTCTCTGCAAAATGCTATCACATTTTAAATGTTGCCAGTATACCCATTGTAATTAGAACAGAGCTTCAAATCTACTGAGATTACAGGAGATCTTCTTTTCTCCAGGCTTTTCTTCCTAACAGATGCCAAGTGCTTTAAAAATTGATCATTAATAGACATATTACACTGGGAGGACTTCACCTACCACGCATGCACAGGCATCTCTGGGGACCTCTCTCCAGCAGTTTATCACCTCATGATGGTGCCTAAATGCAACTACTTAAACAGAAAAGAAGAATATCACTTAAGAGTAGGTCACAGGGGGTGTGAGGAAAAGGTGATATAATTATCCATATTGGAACGTGACCATCATAGCTACAAATGCCAAGATTAATATCATTACTTTTCTAAATGGAGTACTTAGGCTTGGAAAGGCAAAAAGTATACAGGAGAGGCTTAAAGGTGTGATAATTGTTTGAAAGATAAGACAAGGTTTTTATACTGCTAACATGAATTTTAGACCTATCTGCTCTTACTATGTGGTTGGTTTTTCTCATTCAATTGTGCATAATTCTCATGCTGCTTACTACTTTGAACATAGAGGAAATCAGAAAAAGGGCCATTGAAATCTACTCATTGAGTGATTTTGGGGAATCTGCTGTGTGATTTCAGGCACTGGCTATTGTCAAAGGTGAAGTAAAGTAGTGCCTGTGGAATCAAAAAGATTATGAAACAATTGGAGCTTTGGGTAAAGGATAAGTTGATGAATAGATTACCTCTTCTTCCTTGCCCCATTCCCTACTTTCCAAATTCTTAATAAATCACTTTAGCACAAAGTTCAACCTGAGGCCCATGTTTGGGGAACAAAGCCTCTGACAGGTGGGAGAGGAGACTCATAATTGGACTCTTAAATCTACATGTTTAAAAACCTAATGATTGAAGGTGATAGACATCAATATGTAAATGCTCATTAATAGGCCCCAAAGAAACATCCATAAATATCATAGTTTAAAAAGTAAATAATAACTATATCATTTTTTATATTCTTCTTTGTTTTGATTGTATTTTGCTATTGTTCTCTTTTTACTATTCTCTTTAAAATAAAATTTAAAAAGTAAATAATAATAATCATTTATATTTAAAAATAAAAAACAATTGAGAACCATGATCAACTCAAGATACTACCAATATATTACTAATAAGCCATAATTCTTGAAAAATGAAAATAATACTTTAGATGCTTCTCTGTATAGCAGAAATTTTACAAGACTATGAAAGTGTTGTATAACAATCAGGCCTCTTAATAGAAAACAAGTAGAATTCTCATTAAGCTCCAACACACTACTTATTTTTTTGTTTGGTTTGGTTTTGGTACTGGGAATCAAATTCTCGACTTCATACTTGCCAAGCAAGCGCTGTGCCACTGAGCTGTATCCCCGGTCCAACACACTCTTTGTATTAGGAATTAATTAGTCACTTCGTGTTACTAGTAATGGTCTTGGTCATATCTCAAAGTGAAAGTTTGTTCGCAGGAATCCAAGAAAAAAGATTTCCACTTTAAAAATCCCTTAATGTCTCCTTTTGCTTAAGGCAGCACTAAAGGCTATACACTGAAAATTATTGATCATGACTTCATGTCTTCGACCATAAAAAAAGTATAAGAAAATTTATAAATTACTTCCAAGATGAATCCATCCTGCCATAGCTCTCCCTTATCTATGGGTGTGCTTTCCTCAGTTTGAATTACTCACAGTCAACTGCGGTTAGCAAACACAATAGCATGCAAAAAATAATTGGGAAAGGGAGACCATACCACATGACTGTCATTGCAATATTCTTATAATTGTACATTATGTGCAATAATTTACATACATGTATATAAACTTGATATTACCCACAGTTTCAGACTTTCATGGGAGGGGTCTTAGGTTATATCCCATACAGGTAACGGGGGAGTACTATCCTAACAATGCTACTGACAACGCCTACTTATGCTCATTATTATTTTTGGTGACTTTTATACATTGTCATCTTTGCAACTGCTAAACTGAGTGGATTTTATTTTGCTTATCATGAAGATGGGAACATTGAGGCTTGTGGGCCTCAAATATGCTATCACAGGAAATGCAAGAGACACATATGATCTGACCCTATCTTCATGCTTTTCATATGAATATTTACATGTCAAATTTTTGATATGTTACTGGTAAGTCCCGTATCCATATCCAAAGTAGGAATAAAGATATAGCAGCAGTTTGTGTTCAGTGAAACTATATCATTTCACTTCCGAAGAGCTCAATCTTGCATTATGACAATTTCCAGAACTTATCAATATATACTTTTAAAAAGTTATCTTTATTCTAAGAAAATTAATATAGTATTAACCTGAGTTAGTGCAGAATGTAACTAAGTTACATTCATGAGTCTACAGCATATACCTTTAAGAGGAACATCCCTCTAAGCTGGGAATGGTAGCTCATTCCTATAATCCCAGCACTGACTAAGGAAGGCTGAGGCAGGAAAATCACAAGTTCAAAGTCCTAGTGGGTCAAGTTAGTGAGACCTTGTTTTAAAATTTTAAAAAGGCTGGAGTTGTAGCTCTGTTGTAGAGTACTCCTGGGTTTGATCTCCAGTGTCACACACAAAAAAAGGGAAATAAAAGAAAAGAAAACAAAAAAGAGAAATATCCCTTCAGTGCATTTGCTGAGGGTGATGAAAGGCATTAGCTCTAGGTCTCCAGTGATACACAGTGTTCATTCTGTTACTGTACACCAAGGCATGCCTAAGAAAGGACATCCAGAGGTTCTAGTGATCTGAAAACAGAAGCACAGATCCTTAGTCATGAGTTTAGGAGGCTTCAAAAAATAAACACTGACTTGTAAATTCAACGACAGTGGCATTCAGTAGCCTCTCCTCAGAGAACCTTTCCAAACCACCCGCTGTAGTGACTACAGCGTCACTTCTTGTGCCAGAGAACTCTACTCTCCAGTATTAACACTGTCTTATTTGTTGGCTAATTCTGTATTTATAGAATACCCATTATGTACAAGGAACTCTTTTAAAGATATGGGTATGTAGTATTGAGCAATGCAGAGAAAATTACTCTCCCCATGAGTGCATATACCTATTAATTGTCTGTCATATCTTCCTTTTGTAGAGGCTCTATTATATCCTCAGCTACAGACACACAGTGGGTGCTAGATAAGGATTTGTTGAATTACTGTGCTAGGATAGGTATAAGCCTGAAAACTTGAATGAACAGGTTTTTTAAAAATAAGCTATTGAGCTGAAGTTCAGTTTAACCCTTATTTTCATTCCCATGACCCCACAGAAACCAAAAGTAACTAGTTGCAACCTTCCAGTTTAAAGCATGATTTTACTGAGAAGCATTGGAGGATGTCATTTCCCTTACTATAGGAGTTATAGGATGCTGTATAGGCATTGTAAGTGTAAGGCAGTTTGGACTAAATGACAATTTAGGATCCCGTAGTATCTGGGCCTGTAGACATTGGGTGATATAGTGAAGAGGTCCCTAAACTTCACACATGACCTGGATTCAATTCTCAAAGCTGGTGCACATTAGCTGGTTATTCTATGGCAAAGAACTGAAGTCCTCTAAGTCAAGGGTTAGCACATGAAAAATGCAGGTAACCTCAGCTGAATATGCTATTGCACCAGTGGGGATAAGCAAGAGAAAATTAAGCCAGAAAATATTAAAGCTCTGACCCTTGGCCAGAGGGACGCAAATGTAACTTAATGTTTTTATAAAGTACCGAGTGCAGAAAACATTCACAATGAGATTTGCCTTGCTGAGATGCCATCATTTACACTCAGAAATGTATGTTGAACATACAGCACAAATGTAAACTGAATCTGGCTTTATTATAATTTTTTTTGTTTTAAAGAGCATAACAAAGAACACTAGCAAAACACCAACAACATAGCCAAAAGCAAAACAAAGCAAAAACAGTAAAATTGATACAGGGTTTCGGAACAAAATGATAGGAATTTCCTGGCTTTATTTTTTATGTTACCAATTTTTGTTATGACTACATGTCTGCCGTACCTGCTGAATACCTCCACCCTGGTAAGCTGGTACCTGTACACACTGCATCGATCCTTTCACCTCCTCTTCTTTTCCCCTCCTTATCATCTCCAGATCCTCTTCCCATTTGCAAATGATCGATCTCCTTGTTTCCTATTATCTGTGTTGTAATTTGCTGTTGATTTATACTTTTGGTTTCTCCTAAAAGCAAAACCACGCTACATTTATGCTTCTGTGTCTCATTTATTTCACTTAACACTGCGGTCTCAAGATGCGTCCATTTTCCTACAAGTGTTTCAATTTGTCGTTTCCGGCCAAGTGATATTCCATTGCATAAATATACTGCATGTTCCACACCCATTCATCTGTTGATGGGCATACAGGTTGCTTTCAAGGCTTAGCTATTGTGGATTGTGCTGCTATAGGCATAGGCGTGCATACATCACTATAAAATGATGACTTTAACTCTTTTGGGAAGATACATAGAAGGTGAATAACTGGGTTGAGTGGAATTTCTCGTTTTAGTTTATGAGGAATCTCCATACTGATATTTTGTGGTTATGCTAGTTTACTTTCCCACCTGCAATTTATAAGAGTTCCTTTCTCCCCAGAGCCTTGCCAGCATTTGTTGTTTTTTGAGTTCTTAATGGTACTATTCTTTCTGGAGTTGGAAATGGCTTTAGTCTTAAGCAATACAGACTGATGGTCACAGGAAGATTTAAAGAAGGATGGTTGTAACCAAGAATTTCTTTTCTTCTGGTGTGTCTTACTATTAGATATTCTACTAGTAGAAAAGTTTAAGTTCAGCAATAATCAGCATATATCCTGACTGAGATATATAATTCAATAAATTATTTTAAATAAAACAAGCACAATTTGGCCTACACATGTGGAATGAACCTTTATAATTTTTTTCAGGGGTGTGTGCATGCTCAGGAGAAATTAAGAAAACCTTAGTTATTCATATCTCAATGACACGAACATCTGCACAAATAGGAAGTGAAGACTAAGGTTGAGCTGTGATTAGTTGTGTTACTGAACCCATGCTTCAACAAATATGAAAGCTTCTGATCAAGGACTGGTGAGCTTATTTGTTAAGGCACATGAGACAATCTCTGTTCAGTCACGAACTGTCCACTAAGCTGAGTAGAGACTTCAGTGGCTGCATGTAACAAAGAACACAGACTACAGGATTAACTGAGGAAATGTACTTTTTTTTTTTGGCGGTACTGGGGATTGAACTCAGGACCCTGCGCTTGCTAGGCAGGCGCTTATTCCACTGAGCTATATCCCCAGCTCCGAGGAAATGTACTTTAAAGCAAATGAACTAATCTCAAACAATAGCAACAATAGACTAACACCACACCAAATCATAGAGGAATATCTGAGTTCATGTATTTTGATATTATTTTATTTAAAATGTCTAGTTTTTAACAAGACATTACAAGACATAAAAAAGGAAAATATGGTCACTACACAGTGAAAAAGAGCAAAATAAAAAGCACTCGATTAAATTTGTCATTTATAAAGTGCACCTGCTGTACTTACTAGACAAAAGCAATAAATCAGCTTATGTACATGCATGTATGTTTTCAAAGAATGAGAATAAACTTTATCTAAAGAGTTAGTATGTGAGAACAATGTCTCATCAAATACAGGACACCATTACAGAACAGAAATGTTAGAAATAACCAATAAAGTTTTGGAGTTGGGAAGTATGGTAACTGAAATGAAAAATTCAGTGCAGAGGCTCAGCATTAGATCTGAACTGCAAGAGGAAGAAATCAGGAAAGCACATAAATGAGTCAATTGAAATCACGCAGCAGTACAGGTTTTTTTTTTTTTATTCAGCTCTGGCGACTGAACACAGGGCCTTCTCATCATGCTATATCTCTAGCCCTTTTTATTTTTTATTTTGCAGTGGAGTCTCATTAATTATTTTTATTTCAAGGGAATAAAAAACAAATAAAATGATAAAGATTTTCAAAATAAGATAAATGCATATGGAAATTGTAAGCATTCAGACCAGCAACAACAATCTTGAGGAATCAGACGTGGTAGCACATGCCTATAATCCCAGCATTCTGAGAGGATGAAGCAGAAAGATCACAAGTTCAAGCCCGGCCTGGGAAGCTTAATGATTTAGCACTCTCCTCTCTCAAAATTTAAAAAGAAAAGGAAAAGGGCTTTCAATGTTACTTAGTATAAAAGGCCTCAGGTTGAATTCCCTATACTGGGAGAAGAGAGATCTTGAAACAGAAGATCAAAGTTAAAGAATTTATGTTTTCTTTAAAATTTACCACAAAGCTATAGTAATAAAAGAAGCATTATATTAGCATATAATTAATCATATAGAATTGAATAGAAATAAATCTATGAATTAATAGTAAATTAATTTTCAACAAATATACTAAGTGATTTAGTGAAAAAAAAAATAGACATGTCAACAGTTGGTCCCAAGATAACCAAATAACTACATAAAAACGAATAACGTTGAACTTCCTACCTCATAATATGTGCAAATATTAACTCAGATGGTTACAGTGTTGTAGTACCTAAAACTATAAAACTCATACAAGTAGAAGTAAACTATAGCGACCTCAAGCTATACAGTGGTTTCTTAGATATGAGACCAAGAGTACAATCAAAAAGAAAAAAATAGATATAGTGAACATCATCAAATTTTTAATTTATCTATTTATTTTTTGGTGCTTGGAATCAAACTTATGACCTCACACTTGCCAGACAGGTGCTGTGCCACTGAGCTATATCCCAGGCCAAGCATCTTCAGATGATATGGTCAAAGAAAGGTTCTTATAAAGTTATTAAAAATGGAAACAAAATCTGCAGTAATAGCATAGATTAAACTAAATAGCTTAAAATTATAAACCTTAATAGTAATAAAAAGTGATAAGTAGCTAAAGGGAAGACTAGAAGTAAAATTTGAAAAAGAAAAACAAGAGACAAAAGGGATAAAACTCCAATTAAAGAATAAGAGACAGTAGACAGCTAAGATAAAACTAACAAAAAAACCCCCCAAGAAATGGGAAAGACAAAGAAGAAAAACTAAACCAAAGAGTAAAAATACATAAATAAATGGAAAAAAGAAAAATACCAAAAGAATAAGAAAACCCCAAAAAACTAAGAGAAACAAGTCCAAAAATTTCCTTTACCCTCAGGGGTTGGATGAGCAGATTCTTTCAGTGCTGGAATCCACCAGGTATGGAGGAGGGATAATGAGTCCCAAGTGGAAGAAAAGGCAGCTTCTCTAACAAATGATGCTGGAAAAGTTGGGTACACACTTTGTCTTTGTTACTTTTCTTATTTCTGAGATGAAATATCCAATGCCCACAGTTAAGGGAAGAAAGGCATATTTAGAGGAAAGGTTTATTTGGCTCACAGAGTTTGTAGAGGTTTCAGTCCATAATTGGCTGGCTCCAAGGCAGGGTGGCTTAGGAGAGGAGAATAGTTTATGGCAGCCAGAAGGTAGCAAAACAAATGGGAGACCTTAAAAGCATCTTTCTGCCCCTTTTGTATTGTATCCAGGCTGCCAGGGATTAGGGTGGTGCCAAACCAGTCAGTGGATTGACTTAGTAATCAGTCACCCTTAATCTTAGCACCCTTAATTCTAGCAATGCACCATGAATCACAGACTCTAGACTCAGACATCCCTGAAAAAGCACCATGTATGACTGCATGCACTTTTAGGGGCACATCTAAACACAAGTCAAAACACACATGTAGAAGATTCAAACAAAATCCCTATCTCTTTCCATTAAAAAATGCACCAAAACCCTGGCTATAAGCCCAGAAACTTTGAAACTGCTAAAAGAAAACATAAGAGGAACAATTGAAGTCATAGACACAAGCAAAATCTTCTTGAATAGGACTCTGATAACATAAGAAATAATAAGATTCAACAAATGGGGTTACCTCAAATTAAAAAGTGTATGCACTGTAAGGGAAATAGTCACGAGTACAGGAAAAACCCACAGATTTAGAGAAAATTTTTGCCAGCTACTCATCTGACAGAGAACTAATATGTAGACTATTTAAATAATTTTGAAAACACCAAAAGAGTCAAATAGCCTAGTCAATAACTGGGCAAAACAGTAAAATAAACACTTATCAAAAGAAGAGTTACAAATGGTGAATAAGTACATACATAAAAAATGTTCAACATAATTAGCCATTACGGAAATGCAAATCAAAACTGGATTGAGATTCTGTTCTACCCCCGTAGGAATGGCTATCAACAAGAATACAAAAAACAATAAATGGTACCAAAGATGAATACAAAAGTAATTCATTTACACTGTTGTTGGTACATAGCACAGCCACTGTGGAAATCAACCTAGAGGTTCCTCAAAAACTAAAAGTAGAACTACATTTGACCCAGCTGCACCACTGTTTGGCATATGCCTGAGGAATTAAAGTCAGCGTTCCATAGGAATACCAGTGCACCATGTTTATTGAGGTATAGCACACAATAGCTAAGATTTGGAACCAGCCTAGGTGCCCATTAAGAGGAGCAGATAAAGAAAATATGAAATGGACTATTATTCAGCTATAGAAAGGATGAAATTTTTAATTTGCAGAGAAATGAATGGATCTGGTGCTTATCAGGGTGAGTGAAGTAAGCCAGACTCAGAAAGACAACATTATCCTTAATATATGTAACCTGAAAAAAAAATGATAAGAAAGTCAAAGGAAGATTAGCATTAGACAAGAGGAAGTGAAGAAGGGAAAGAAGGGAGCGGCCTCCAGGCATGTAATGCTGGGAGATGAATGTGATCAAAACGCATCATACACATTAGCCACTAGCGGAGAGGGTGTGGTGAGGTGGATTATGGGGGAGGAGATGGTCAAAGTACTTTATGTGCATATACAAATCCGGCAAAATGAAAACCATGAAACTGGATAACCGATGCAATGTGACTATTAAAATTAATATTAATAAAGGTGTGGTGATTTTGTTGGCAAGTAATATTCATAAAAATGTGGGAAACAAATACTGATTAAAATAAAATTTGTCTTTAGTTGTACAGAAAATTTCTTTTTGAAGAAAGAAAATGATGATCCACAGAAGAAGAGAAAATATCTGAGAATCACAAATATGAGCAGGGACTAATATCTGGAAAATGTAAAATACACCTAGAACTTAACAACAGGATGACAAATAGCGCAATTTAAAAACAGGCAAACAATGTGATGTCATTTCTCCAAACAAGTCACACTAATAGCTGATAATTGCATGAATGTTGCTCAACCTCATTAACAATCAGGTGTATGCAAATCAACATCACAATGAGATGTCACTACCATGGTTAAACTAAAAAATGTCAGATGATAGTAAGTGTTGACAATGACTAGGAGAACTGGAACCTTTATTAACTGCTGATGGGATTGTAAAACTGTAAATGATTTGGAAAATAGTTTGGCAAGTCTTCAAAATGTTAAACAGAAAATCACTACTCAATCTAGCAACTCTACATTTAGAAGTATACCCAAGAGAAATAAAAAGGTATGTCTACACAAAATGTACATGTGAGTGTTCAGAGTCACATTATGTAAAATAGCTGAAATACAGAACTACATTAATGTCTACCAACTGATGGGTTAATTAAATGAATTATATCTGTACAAGACAGTACTACCCAGCAACAATGAGGAGTAAAGTTTTGATACATGTTAATACTTGGATGAATCTACATTATGACAGATGAAGTCATTCACAAAGGACAATGTATTGCCAGATCCCATTTATATAAAGTATACAGAACAGGCACTGAGATTGGAGATAAATTAGTTATTTCCATAGGCTTGGGAGAGTGTACATCAGAGATGAAGAAATGACTAATAACGGGTATGGGATTTATTTTGTGAGTGGTGAAAGTTATACATCTAAAATTAGTGGTGATGTTTACACATTGTGAATTTCCTAAAAAAATCAACTATATATATATATATATATATATATATATATAATGTTATGCTTAAATTTTATTTCAGTGAAGTTATTATAAAATAAGTGACTGAAAACAAAGGACTTCTATCTAGAACATATAGGGGCTGGGGATATAGCTCAGTGGAATAAGCGCCTGCCTAGCAGGCGCAGGGTCCTGAGTTCAATCCCCAGTACCACCAAAACAAACAAACAAAAAGAACAAAAAAAAAAATAAAATGTATTGTATCTAGAACATATAAAGAATTTTAAAAAGTCAGACCCCAAAATTTAAAGATGCAATTCAAAAATCGGTATCTGAGATGAATACACACTTCTCAGATGAAGAAATACAAGGGGAAATTAATATATGAAAAAATGTTCAACTTCATTGGTCATCTGAGAAATGCAATTTAAAACAACCCTGAGATTCCATCTCACTCCAGAAAGAGGGGATCGTCAAAATCAACAAATGCTGGAGGGGCTGTGGGGAAAAAGGAGCTCTTCTCCACTGCTGGTGGGAGTGCAGACCGGTGCAACCACTGTGGAAATCAGTGTGGAGGTTCCTCAGAAAACTAGGATGACAGATCCAATTTGACGCAGCTATTCCCTTTCTGGGTATCCTCCCAGGAGAATTAAAAACATCATACCAGAGGAATATATGCGCAGGCATGTTTACAGCAGCACAATTTGTAATATCTAAATTTTGAAACATCCCAAATACCCATCAACCAAGGAATGTATAACAAGATGTATTTTTATACCATGGAGTATTACTCAGCGATTAAGAAAGATAGACTCGAGGCTTTTATAGGTAAATGGATGCAACTAGAGACCATATTAATAAATGAAATAAATTAGACTCACATGTGTAAACACTGTATTGTCTACCCAGTGTAAAAAACTGAAAGAGTAAATAATATACAAAAGTTACAACAGATACTGTGAAAGGGAATTTGCTCAAAAGGAAAAATCAACTGGGATGGGGAGGATGAGAAAAGAAGGAATATATATAATGTTTAATATACATATACAAGATAGCTAAGATAATTATACTACTAATTTCTATTAGTTCATTGAAAGGAACAGTTAGTGTTTATAATGTTTGGCCAATGTTGCGTGCCTATATCTGGTCATCTGAGCAACTACTTTGAAGACAGCAATATGCACTATAATAACTATTCTTAATTTCCTCTCATCTGGCTTTGAAATTCTGTATCATTGTAATAATTTTTATTCTCTTTAAATTGGAAGCATAAATAAATAAATGACTGAATAAAAGGATGGAAGAAAGGAAGGAAAGAAGGAAGGAAGAGAGGGAGAGGCAAGGGAGGTATACAAAGAAAGAGGAAGAAGTGAGCTCTAGGAGAGAGGGTACCACCCATAAAAACTCAAGGGAAGATCCAAGGATGACGGCGTCATAACAGACTTAAAAATCATCTCATCCGGAGAGAAAAATAATAGAAAGTACCTGAGGGGAAGATGTTAAGAATAAATTGAAGTTCCTAGGCTTGTTAGCTTAGCTGATATAAAAATTTATCTTGTGGAAAAGTATCTTAAGAAGACACTGGAAGATGTAGTAAGAATTTCTAGTATTAACAAAGGAAAGTGTTCAAAAAGACTTAGTACTCAGTGATCGCTTACAGCAATTATAATCAATTAGTGAGCCGGGAATCTAGTCAAATGCTTTGCTGGGAATATCTTGGTCCACATCTTGTTTAATATGTCCTGTAAACTTTCAGTGTTCCTCTTCAGTTTTCCTGATGAAAACCCCAGCTGGCACAACATGCTACATTAATATTTGAAGGTAATAGTGCTGTAGACAAAATAATTTTTATTCCACTAAGCTCAAATTTTTTTCCCACATCAAGTCAGAGCAAAAGAAATTTATGGCGCTGTCTTTGCAAAATTTATCTAAATTAGTTCAATTTTATTTAAGCCTCTGAAGCTTTACAATTGTGAGCCTCCCCAACTCCCAGGTTGTCTGTATCTCTGATCTATGAGGATATTTAATGAAGGACTTGGCTTCTTTGGCTTTTTATTGTTGATGGGAAATCAGTTCTTTGGATGTTTCCATAGATCCTCTCTACCCAATGTAGAAACAAGCGTTGTGTTTCCAGTAGATGTCAGATCCTACATCTAGCGTGCAATCAGCAGGGTATGCATGTTAATATCTCTGACCTCCTACAAAACCATAATTTATTCACTGTATCATCAACAAAGACCAAAGTTTGTTTTCTATTTAGTCATTTTCAGGAGGAAAAAATTTATACTGTCTTCTTCATTTTTCTATTAATTTAGTATGAGTAATAATGAATTAATAAAAAATCAAAACACTGTAGGCCAAAGTTATACATTTTTAAAAGAAAGGTAATTTAATGAAAATAGAATATCTGCAAGTCTATATGGTGTTATATTTGATAAAATAAATTTTGAATCCTACTGGTTAGTGCACCAGCCCGTGACTCATGAGATTGCCAAGCAGGTGGGAAAAGCGCTCGTGCTGAAGGCATTAACCGTGTCTGTATCATCAGTGAGGACAGTGCGGGCACTAGAAGATGAACAGAGTTGGCAGCAAGGGACACCAATCACGACCTCAGCTGCTCTGGCTCTGAGTTCCTCTCCAGCCTCTCTTCCCAGAAAAAAGACCAAGCCTCACCTCTGCTTCCACTTTGTGAGTGAGGCCAGGAAGGGAAGTGCCAACTCCCTTTCCAAGCCAAGAACAGGCAGATTAAGATCAGTAAGGGAGAAAGGAACCTCATACGCAAAGCCCTTCCTGTCACTGGTTTCCTTCTCACTGTGACATCTTATTTGCTTAACTCCTTCTTGAGCCTCATGCTCCTCATATGTTTGCCACACAAGACAGGCGTGGGGGGTGCTTCCCTCCAACAGAGCCCTGAGAAGGTGGGGGGCTGCCTACCACCCTTGCTTTCTCCCACTCTGTTGATCTTTACATGAATTTCACACTATCTGCGATTTCTGGCAAAACACCATTCCTTAATTAATGACCTAAACAACTGATGCAAAATTCACATTGAACTGCCTTACACTGCACTTGGCCAGTGACACAAAGAGCACCCGAAATACATCAAGCTTGCCTTTCTTTCTCTCCTTTTTAGGGGCTGCTATCAGTTACCCTGGTCACACCCTCCTTCCCATGCACAGTGACCTATCCAGGTTCACAAAAGCCTGTGAGGACCTCAACCCTTGCAATACAACTCCAGCTAAATCAAAATACAAGCTTCATATTTTCATATCTGACATTAACTCTTCTCTGAAACACCTCAGAAACATCTCTTGTTAAATACGAGTTTAATTTTTATAAGCAGCAGAGTAAAGCATGTTCTTGTTCATTTTCATATCTATCAAAATTCCAGGGGGTAATAGTGGTTTAGAAAAGTGATTATGGTAGTAGTTATTATTATTAAGCCTGAATTTAAATTAACTCAAACCCTGGTTAAATCATAAACTTTGGCTTGTTCTCTTTTTTAATATGGAGCATTTTAATCATCTTAATACATTTTGATTTTAATATTCCCTTAGAAAAATAGTAGTGTGTGTTTTGTGAAACTGTAAATCTCATTCTACCCACATTTTTATGTTAGGGTGGTATCTTAACTATTCCAATGTAGCAACATTAATTGTTTTTGCTCAGGAAATATAGGTATTCTAACAAAAATAAAAGCTTTAGGATCAGACAGATCCATGAATCCTAGTTCAGTTACTCTCTAGCTGGGTGACTTTGATCCAATTCCTTATCCTCTCTGAGCCTCAATTGCCTTATCTTTAAAATGGAAATAAACTCCAGGTACTCCCATGGTGGTTTTGAAGGTGAATTAAAACTGTAAGGTGCTTTGTGTTGTGCCTGCCACACATGATATGCAATAAATATTTATTTCCTTCTAACCCTGAAGTTATTCACTCTACAGAGGACAGATCAATACCTAGCTGAGAGATAGCTACAAAGATGCATGCCAGGTATCCTGAAAGGAAGTGACAAGGGTATAATGGTGCCTGTGAGTGTGGGAGGCTGAGGCAGGAGCATTGCAAGTTCCAGCCCAGTGTGCGCATCTTAGTGACTTAGCAATACTCTGTCGCAAAACCAAAACAAAACAGAGCAAAACAAAACTAAAAAGGAGTAGAAATGTAGCTCAGTATAAAGGCCTTGGGTTCAATACTAGTATATAAAAAATAAAGTAATAATTTAGTTAGGAATATATGTTTTGTACACAGCTAATTATCATGCAAGGCAAAATGAGTGAAGGTCTATGGCAAAGTGATACATTTTGTGGAGCAAGGAAGGCGTTGTGCGAGAGCTGAGTTCGTGGAAGAGATCATAGGGAAAGCAGCACCTGCACTGAAACCTTGACGCGTAGAAGACTTTTGACAAATGGTAAAGGACATGGGAAATGGATTCCAATGCAAGGGAGCAATGCAGGCTCAGAGAGGTAAAAATGGGGAAATTCTGAGCAACTCAATACACACAGAGTTTAGGGTGTAGACGGGAAGCGGGCAGGGGTCAGAAAGGAAAAGACCTTGAATTCAGTTCTGAGGAGGTCACATTTGTTATATGGACAACATAAAAAATATAAATGAGCACAAGAGTAGCCTTGTGGAAGTAAAAGCCCCCCTCCGACAAATGTAGGGGGTTGTATCTATAGAACTTAACATCAATCAACTGCCCCTTTCATTCAGTAGTAGATAATACCAGGCTTCATGTTATTGGAACATACTCAGTCAATTAAGAAAACTACTGATTGCTTGCTGCAAAATACCCCCATGGTGCCAAAATGTCTGTGGAGTGGGTGGGGAGGAGGGAGGGAAGGTGTGATAATTAAAAGAATTGTTACTTACGATGTCACAGGAGCCAATGTGTTAACGCTGCATGCTGGGAAACTAGAATGCTCCCAGCTGCCATGGGGAGGGAGGATGTGGTTTGATCCCTGGCACCACTCACTGGGACAAGATGAATCACAAATGTGTTAATAGTGAGGTTCCATGTCATAATGTGCCAGATGGAGGTGGTTATATCTCTGATTGATTGCCTCCTGGCCAAGACAGGGGTTTTCCAGAAGGCGAATGTCTCCAAATTGGCATCCAAGCTTTAGGGATCAGCAGGTCTTTATTATGGTCAACATGGACCTGACATTCTCAACTTTATGAAGTGTAGCTGCCCCCAAGAAACAGGCAGCCAAAACCCATAGCTGGATGAAGAATAATGCAATGAAGGTGTGATATATGGGTGAAGCAGGTTTGCACAGGACAGAGTTCACATGGCTGAACATGGTCATTAGAGAATCTACAGATGCTCTGGAAAGAAGAGGATGGGGTGGGAAGAGGCAGTGGACACTGCTTGTCAACAAAATAAAAAGAAAATGAAAGAAAAAGTAGAAAAGAGCAGGAAGAAATTGCTTCCAAGTCGCAGACACCAAATCCCCACAGCAGATGAGCTTGGATGTCAGTCTGAGACCACCGGGTAGAAATGCAGAGCAGAAGACAACTAGATGACCTTCCTGTCGTTCCCCTGCACTCACCCCAACCGTGACCACCTAGCCCTTTGTTGTTGCCGCTTTCTCCCCCAGTGCCAGCTTCCAACTATAAACAGCCAAGTACAAGGGCAATAACTGTGGCGTCCTACTGGGAACTAACGCAGCCTCTGTGCAGGCACTGGGTCCTAATACAGGACAGTGAATAAAGCTTCATTACAGAACAATGGAGTTAGCTGCCAGAGCCTACAGATTTGAATAAACAACAAATAAGCAACATCTGCTCCAGCATATGTGTATGGTAAAAAAAAAGTCACAAAATAAAAGAATTTGTAAATGCCAAAAGCAACACTAAACTGCCAGTGCTACTGTAGAGTGAATTTTTAATTGCACATGCAAAGAGGCAGGCTGCGGGTATTAGTCTCACATATGTCTTGTTGCTGCCAACCTGGGAGTATAGATGAATTTAATTAAATAAGGATTATCCCTTCTCCCCAGTACAATTACTTATTTATAACAATGATAAAATTGCCTAATAAAAAATTGTAATATTTTAAAAACAAGGCTAGAAAACACCCCGCTTTCTGTGTAAGCCGTTCAGGGCTGTTTGAGTTTGAGTGTGTCTTTTGAAATTAAAGTTCTATGCCTACTGCCAAGGAAGAAAAAAACAAACAACAACCCTATCATAAAGCCTGCCGCAGTTAAACAGCCAGAGACTACATTATGGAGAAATATAAAGAAGACGCAGAGCGGCATGGGAATTGGCTTTCTCCGGGTGTGCAGAAAATTAAGCAATTGGGCTCAAATTGAGGCCAGGCAACTGAGCCAAGGGACAGGGCCACTGAGACTTGTTCTCCGCCAGTGTCCTAGTCCTAATCTGTCTTGTGAACAGGCAGTCACTGGTGATCAGTTCCTTTCATTTTGGCTGTCCCTTTTGCTTAGGAGCTGATTCCCAGAAAACAAATAACACTACAAAAACTACACAAGCAAAGCAGGAGAGGAGAAGCCTGCTGCCTCTGCTCAGTGACAGTAGAGTCCATTCGAACCTTCACATCAGCAACCCACACCATCCAGGGGACAGAGGTGGTAGCTCAAGTATGAAATTATAGACACAAAGTAGATTCAATACAGGAAGTGACTGAAGAAATCAGCATCCTCTGAGACTCCTGATCGCACTTTTTTTGACCTGTAAGCAGTTTGTGCTCCATAGCTTCTTTTCTGAGCTAGGATTTACATCAAGTGCTGAGAGTGCATGGCCAGGGCACTGTCTCAAGGTCAATTCAGGAGGCAACCAGAATTAAAAGCAATCAGGGCTCCAGAAGGAGTGGCTGTGGAAAGTTGTACCATCTCTCTGCCTCAGTTCCTCACCTGTTCAAAGAGAGTGGTACTAATACATTCTACCTCCAAGGGAGGATTCCCAGATTAGTACATATAAAGTGTTTGGATCCTCAGCTGTAACAGAGGAAGCACTCAATAAATATCACCAAAAATTTAAAAGGAAGTGAGGTCATTACATCTGCGCCTGGCTCTGTCCTGGCTCTGAGCAGCTTTCTGGTCACTTACTTTTCCTTTATATGTCAGTAATAAATCAGTTTCTCTTCAAAATTACAACTTCTGTGAGACTTGGCTGTGTTTTCCTCTCATTTTATCCTGAGCAATCAGAACAGGTTCTCACACATGTGAATGTTCATTAAATACTTACTGAATGAATGAATTCAAAGTGGAAAGAGAACTAAATTGAACTGAAAGGATTCTAGCTTGAATTTTGGTCCTCCTCGTTGCCAGCTGTGTATATTAAGGCCAGTTATTTAATACATTGATACCCACTTGTTGAAAGGGATACAGTAGGGTAATGATTGCCTTTAAGAAATGAAATGAATCAAGACATTGAAAATCTATATATCAATGTAAATGATTAATTTTAACAATGAACTGCCCTTGAGTAATAATTGTAATTGATCTGGAATATAACGTCAAGCAACTCCATGCACATGCAAGCCAGCCAACTTTTTGAGCATTGACGTTGGAATGAGTGCAAAACTGAAATTTGTAAGTTTGTATTAATAAGGACTAAACCCAACATGGAAAAACAAAGTGCCAATTCACAGATTATGAAGGGATTTATGATTGCATATATTCCTAATTTACAAATACAGTTGGTCCTCTGTATTCACGGGTTCTATATCTGCAGATTTAACCAACTAACATGGGTATAAAATATTGTAAAATAGAAATACATCAATAAAGATACAATAAATATGCCCATAGCATGTATACTGTACTGGGTATTATATGTAACCTAGAGATGATTTAAAGTATGCCAAAGATGTAGGTGGATTATATGCAGATATTATGCCATTTCCTATAAGAGATTTGAGCATCTGTGGATTTTAACAGCAGCCAGGGATTCCTGGATTCCCCCGCAGATACTGAGATATGACTGTAGTTTTTGAGACAACTGTACTGAGTGACTATATAATAAATTGAAAATACAGTGCCTATTAATATTATATAATGCACTGAAATCATCTCAGTAAAATAGCTAAAAGTCCCATGTCATATATATTTTAAGAATAGTAATTGGTATAATGCATATAATGGGTGGACTGCTGCAAAGTTAAATCATCTGTGGTGAATTTAAATGGAAACTCATCTAGCCAGGACAAGAGACGCCTACATGTGACACAACCAGTGTGGAGAAGCAACCTGTATATAGGGGTCTTTCTGCATCTCTGGCACCATGGCAACCCTGGAGATGCAGAGTAAATTAGACAATGGTCCTACATGTGGGTGAGTAGAGGTTAATCTAGAAGGGCTCCCTCTGGTGTACTGATCCCTCTGTGCTACCACACAGACCCTGTTAAAGCACCCCAGTGTTCCTGTAAATCTGCTTGTGATTTCTTTTTTAGGTAGTGTGGGCTTGAAAGGTCCTATAAGTCTAATATCCTAAATGTGAACAGAGAGGGAAAAAAGATCCTAGCCAGTTGTGGTAGTGCATGCCTGTAATCCTGTCACTCTGTGAGTCTGAGGCAGAAGAATTTCAAGTTGGACTAGCCTGGACAACCCAGTGGTTTGGTGAGACCATGTCTAACATAAAAAGTAAAAAGGGCTGGGGATGTAGCTCAGTGAGCAGACCATGATTCGATCCTCATACCAGTGTGTGTGTGTGTGTGTGTGTGTGTGTGTGTGTGTGTGTGTGTGTGTGTGTGTGTGTGTGTGTGTGTGTGTGTGTGTGTGTGAGATCCTGCCTCCAATAGAGTAGAGGACAAGTTAGCATAATAGAGGGACATATGAGCAAACAGCCATATTTTGTCCAGATGAAACCAGTAAGTAGCAACATCAACAGAGAAGAGGGACAGAACCTGAGTGATTCACTTAAGAAAGGAGACTAATGTTCTAATGAATCTTAACCCCTATGAAATAACATCAAAAGATGAGAGAAAGACAGAGAATAAAGAGAACTTAGTATTAACTGGCAATTCATGAGGAAGAAGACCAAGCAGGAGACAAAATATAAAAGACATATATTTAAAACCACTGTTTCAAAACCTGCTTTGGAAAAAATCTCCTATTAACAAAATCCTAATAATTTATTATAATTAAAGTTTTAAATATGCTTTGCAAACATTATTGTTTATGGTCTTTTTTTTTTTTTTTTTACCATTTTCTTCTTTGGTACCAGTAATCAGACTCAGGACCTGGCGCTTGCCAGGCCAATGCTGAGCCACTGAGCTACATGCTCAGCCCACAAATATTATTATTGAAAGTTACCTTTGTTGAGCAATTAATCTGCTTTAGGTAAATTAGAAGATACACATAAGCAAAAGAAGATGCAAGTCCAACATCAGAGAGTGCCCTCATCAATACTGTCATCTATTTATCTATCTGTCATCTATCTATTTGTATGGGAGGGTTAGAACCTTGTTAAAAATCGTATCTATACACTACAAAATGTAAAAGGAAAATACATACATTGATTGCAACCCGCTTCTATCACCTGGTCACTGAACTATGAACTACAGTTTCTCTCATATACTGTATAATTATCATATGTATTTAAAAATGGCACATGCTATTTTATATAAAGAAATTCAGGTTTTTTCTTTAGGGATATGCATTCTATTTTATGTCTTTTTTTCTGCTCTTAACTGTATCTTTAACAACTGTGTCAGGAAAGAGCAATTCTGTTCTCAGTCTTAATTATTGCCCAATACTCCATTTTATATATTGTTAAACAATTCGCTTTATTGACTCTGTCAAATAGTTCTCACTTTTCCACAACTCTTTTTAGTCACTGAGGATAACTTTCTTGAGGACACACATCATTATCCCTCTTGAAGTTTTCTGGTACATATTCTTGTATTTATGTCCTTGTCAACGTTAGGTTACAAGAAACTATTGCCAATTTATTTTATTTTATTTTATTTTATTTTTTTTTGCGGTACTGGGGATCGAACTCAGGACCCCGCGCTTGCCAGGCAAGCGCTTATTCCACTGAGCTATATCCCCAGCCCACTATTGCCAATTTAATAAATCTTTTGTCTATGTGTAATTTTAATTTGTATCTCTTAGAGTACAACTGGGTTTGAGAATTCCAAATATACATATTTTATTATGTTTTATTTAGTACATATTAATATATAATGGTGTGATTTGTTCTGCGAAGTTAGTACATATATTTAAAGTATCTTGATCAGTTTTGATTCTATGGTCCCTTTCTCCCTCCCCCTTTCATGTTTCCAAAAGTCTGTCTTACTCATTTATTAGGGTTTTCCCTCTAAGAGAAAACATATACAAATACCTTTCTGAGTCTAGCTAATTTATAGCAGGGCAATTAATAGTAGCTAAGCTCTGGGAACAGTTTAGATGCCCACCAACAGAGGAATGGGTAAGAAAATGAAGTATACTGTATATACACAATGAAATATTGCTCAGCCGCAAGAAGGAAATCATGTCATTTACAGGAAAATGGATGGAAACAGAGATCATGTTAAGTGGAACTACCTAGAATCTCATATTTCTTGTTTAGGAAATGTTCCTTTGACATCTTTGGCTTCTGTTTAAAAGTATTGTAAAATATTTGAATATCTCACAAACACATAGAGTGTAGACAAGAACACAGCAAATATCTACTCCTGTAGCGTGCAACAGTATTAAAATTTAATATTTGTGATAGTTACTTTAGAATTTTTAAACAAGGAAATAGAACAGATATAGTAAAAACTTTAGGTTTGACTCTTTCTGATCTAGTTTCCTTCATCTTTTCCTTCTGGGAGTTTATATTTTCTCTTATATATTTTTATGCTTTAACTTCATATGTGCAGTACGAGTGCCCAGTGAATGTTGCTAAGGTGAATATATACTTTATACACATGCATGTGTACCCAATTGCCATTTATTTACCTAGATTTTATATTTCTGATACTTACTAGGAGGATAAATTAACTTATTTGCTTATTGTCATTGTTGTGTAAGATTCTAGTATATAAGTTTCATACTAACGTTCCTTATTTCTATTATGTTATTTTGCTTATATATTATATAACATAAATAAAAATAATATATCAAAATAAAATTCATAACAGTATAATACAGTGGGAGTATTTTTACAAGTTGATAGAATCAGCATTTATATATTGGATGTCAAATTACTTGGCATGTAATTAATTGTTCATGAACACAACTATTGTGTATACAAAGAAATGATACACTATGCAACCCATACATACACACTTACATTTTTTCTTAAAGAGATTCATAGTAATTACCTCTGATTTTAATTTCACTATGAATATTGTTGTTCTTAACATACATTTTGCATACCATATATAATTTCCTTTCCATATCTGTGTTTACTAGTCTTTTCTCTAATTTTATTTAGATTTTCTAATTCTGTTTCTATGCATTTTTCTCTTCTTTCCTGTTTTTGAAAGTTTTATCTTTTTGTCCTGTAAAAATGTTAGTTTTTGTGTTTTCCTTATCAGATCAGTTGTTTGTTTCTCTTCCCTGCATCACTCATCTCCATGTCGGGTTAGTAAGCTCTACTTCCAGCTATGTTCATCGTTTTCTTGATGATTCTGTGATGCAAATAATTTAAGCCTTTTGTTAGTGAGAGCAGCTAATGCTGTAGACTTGCCTCAGATTTCTACTTTTGCTACAACTCATGGATTTTGTGCAAAATGTCTTCATCATTATTTTTTAAGTTATCTGGCTTCTCACTTTTAACATATCCTCTCCCATACTTTTTTTTTCAATTTAGGACGAAGGTCAGGCCCTAACTACTGAGTTCCTTATTTTGTTTTGTTTATTTGGTGTTGGAATGTGTTCTGCTTTGATTATTTGATTATTAAAGTCAAATGTGGCCAGGCGTGGTGGCGCACACCTGTAATCCCAGCACTCAGGAGGTTGAGGCAGGAGGATTGCTGCTAGTTTGAGACCAGCCTGGGCTACAAAGTGAGCTCAAGGCCAGCCTGAACTGCATAGTGAGACCCTGTCTCAAAAAGGCAAATAAACAAATAAGTAAATAAATTCAAATGTGTGTGTTCCTATGGAAAAGTGGCCTTTACTCTCTCTGCAAGAAATTAATGAATTAATCTTTGCATTTGCAAGTTGTTAGGTATTTTAATAAATATTATAAGAATACTGGAAAAGAATATTTATTTCAATACTTTTCTATTAAGTACATGTTATAAATAATGTCTTTTAGATCTCCTTTTGTTATGAGCAATTTTTGAAAACATAAGAAGAATATTAAAATCTATTAATTCTGTTTTGCACATTTCCCATGGTCTTATCAGATTTTGCTGTATAGTAGTATGTAAATAAAATATGCATGTGCCAACAATAGAAAATTAAAATATGCCAATTTATTTACTACACCTCGCTTTCCCTTCTGTTAAGGTATTATCATTTAGGGTTTTTTTCACATCTTTCCAGAAGTATTCTGTGCACATTTCCACTCCAACAGAAATATACTCCCTTGATACAAAAGAGCATGCTTGTAGACTCTACAGGAACCTTTTCTTCTCCCTCACTTGACAACTCTGTATCTGAGATTTCTTTCTATATCAACACACAAAAAATCTTTTTTTTCAAAATAATGACTGAACAGTTTTTAATAGGAGGGTTTCTTAAGGCAGATAATAGTTTGGGGTAGGTAGGCTTTCTCTAATTCATTTGCTATAATGAACATTGCAGTAAAAATCCTGTTGTGTACCTTGGAGTCCATTGGCAGGTAAAATTCTAGAATTTTAATAATTTCCCTGAAAGCTGCACTGTTTTAAAATTGTGAAGTATTGACAGGGCATACTTCAATGTAATGACGACAATTGAACTTGTAGTCAATAGTGGGGAAATTATTGTTTCGTAGTTCTTACTATTACTCTAGCATTAAACATTTAAATACTTGCTAATGTGGGAGGCACAAAGATGAGGCTGATCATATTTTACCACATTCATGGCACCTTTACAGTTCTTTCTAAAGGTATTCTGCGTAGTTTTTTTCTCATTAATCTAATAATATCTCCTTGTTGTCTTCTCACTGATTTGAGATTATTTACAAATTCATGAAGTCAAATAATTGGCATGTAATTAATTAGCAGTGGTTTAAGTAAAGTTTATGATTTTGACTGATTTTAAAATCCTCTCTTACATTTAATATTTTCTTTTACTTTAATATATATTAGATTAGATGTTAATATTATAACTCCTGATTAGCTTTTGTCTCTATTTTTCTGTGATTCTATGTGCAGTGTTTCAGGTTCATATTCCTTAGTAAGTCTGTTTTTAGTAAAATAGAATTAAACCAATTCATTAATGTAATTTTTAATTTCCAAGTTCTTGTCCATCATTTTGTTTTTAAAATTTCTTAAATAATTGTTAAACCTTAAATTTATTGATGTTATTAAGTTCACTTTTTCTATACCTTATTTTATTTTTCTAGAGTTCTTTATTGAGTAACATCTCATTTAATTAGAAGATTAATAAAATGAGCCTATAAACTCAGAGCTTTAAATTATTAATTTATTTAATCTTTTTAACAAAACCATGAGATGTGCAATGTGATTGAAAAATACAGTAGATGTTTAAATTTAAAGCATTTACAGTAAGAGACTCGTTGCCATTAATTCCCCTCCAACTATTACTGCCGAATTTTGAACACACCTCGTTATTCTTACCACTTTCTGAAGCAGTTCTAGAATTGTCTCTGTGTATTGTCTTTAGCTGTGCTGTTGTATATTCTGACTCGATTCGAAACACTTTTCTTGGTTATTTTGGCTTTTGGGAAGACGCAGAAGTTTCATGGTGACAGGTCCTGTGAACAGGGAGCGTGAGGACGCACCACAATGTTCCTGGGCGCCTGACTCTTCCCTGGATGCCGCGCGGCAGTAGCATTCATGGTATTTTTATTACACCTCGTAAAGCCAGTCATGAAGGAGGAATTCTGGAGCTAATTTAGAAGTGGCAAGAATGGTGGAATAACTATGTTCAAAGTGACGGGGAGAATTTTGAGGGGGACTAATGGTAATACGTCTTTTACACTATTTTTAAAATTTTAGTTTTTGAACATCCTTTGTAGGTAGTTATTAACCTTACTTTTATTTTCCTTAGATGAAGATACTCAATATGACGTAGTGTTGAGGACTTAACACATTCCCCTCTTATCTATCCTCTTACATGAATTAACTCATTGGACCTTTGCAACCACCACTATGAGTGAGGGGCCGCTACTGTTCTCTCTGTCTCACTACAAAGGCTGATCAAAAACTAAAGTGAATGTCCAAATTTTAAAAATCTAGTAAAAGACACATTGCCATTAATCCTCCTGAAAAGTCTCCCCTCTGCTTTGAACACACGCCTTCCATCCATCTTGCCATGTTAGAACGTTTAGAAGAGGTTGTAGAAGCCTCTTTCCAGAGAGTCTTTATGAAGTGTGATTAAAAAAAGAAGCGATTACTATTACCAGGTGCCAACGGCAGGAAAGCCAGGCTCCTAAAGCCAATTTGTGCGTCTTCACCCACCTCACTCAGCAGACCCTGCACTGTGTGACTCCTGGGTCTTCCCCCAAGCCAGAAAGAATGTGAAACGCAGGGCTGTGGAGCTGACGTGGAGGCAGCCGTGGCAGCACAGCGGAAGACAGAAAAGCAGGACCTCTGCAGCTGCTTCAGAGAGTACTAAGAGCCAGGAGAAGTATTTTGAGGGGATTGATGGCAATGTGTGTTTTAAATTTAAACGCCTGTATGTCTTGATCATACTGTTCCCACTTACCTATCTATACATGTAAAGATTATCTCTACATGCGTGCTTCTATCGCCCGTGTACCTATCTACATTTTTCTGTCTAAGTCCATTAGTTTTAATCATCACCTTGCCCGCTTTGCATCTAGTGAGGATGATTGTGTCCTGTGTGGAGTATTTTCTCTGTGCCTTTCCAGGCACTCTCCTCTCTCTGCCTTGCTATGTGTGTGCTCAGAGACAGCGTCATGAACTGGCTTGACTTCAGGTTTCAGCTGAGGTGTGGCTACTAGAGATTGAAGGAAGAAAAAGCGATTTTGGAGCATGTATTTTTCCACCTGCCTCACTGCTGGATCATCCATATCCTGGCTACGTCCCTCTGCTCAAAGCCATACCTTTCCATGGAGTTCATTGCACTGGGCTCTGGGCGCACCTCCTTTCCCTGCCTGACAGTCATTAGAGGAGCGGGGTTGCTCTAGTGCTTCTAAAACCCAGGTTTTGGCGCCAACAATCTGTTGGTTTTGCTGACTGTTGCTAGTATTTCTGTGCACATCTGCTTTGAGTGCACCTCCTGTTTTTCCTTTTAGAAGGTAAAACCTTACTCTTTCCTCCATTTTTTTCTTTACACTTTCCACAGATCACTTTTGAACTGTTATTTTTCTTATGCTCTGTTTGATAACATTTTCAATTTCTTATTAGGAGAATTGCATTCCTCCTTGCCTACTTATTTTCGAAGGACAAAACCAAATACCAGTGCTTAAGATGGCTGTGTACTGTGACACACAACAGGGCCAAAGGTTCCATCGCATGTCATTTCCTTGTCTTTGTGTCCATTGTTATCAAATATTGGGTACAATTGATTTTAAACCACCAGCATTGAAAGAAAGCCACTGGGCTTCACAATTACACAATGATTTGCCATCAACTGGAAGATACAGCTTGATTGTAGAGATGGAAATCTGGAAAAATACATTTAACTACCGTGGCTAGTGCTTCTATGGCTCCCTACAGTTCTCTACGTGGGTGACAAGTCATTCTACAGCCTGTGTTATTCTCATTTACCAAGTCTATGTCTTCCAACTGCATTTTGAAGAAGCATATTCAGTACTTACGAGGATCAGCTATGCACCTAAGATGGTCTAGATCAGAAACCTGGAACCACTTTTTACCACCTGTGAGACTGGTATAGGCTCCTGAGTATCTTCATTTAAGTTTCCTCATCTAATAGATAGTGATAACAATGACTACAGTGGCTTCTTTTGAGGATCAAAGGATGAAATGCACGTGAAACATATAGAACAGCAGCTGTATCTGTGGTTGTTAAGTGTAAGGAAGATGCTCTGTGATCTTCATAAAGGTCTCTTACTATTTGCAGTGGAAGGTTTATCATTTCTAATCCTTCAAAGGTTGGGAAACCCACAGTGGGGCAACAGTATTCATCAGTTAAATCCATCATATTCTCTCTCTCTCTCTCTCTCTCTCTCTCTCTCTCTCTCTCTCTCTCTCTTTCTAAAACTGCTCATCATTATGTCCTTGATGAGCTGAGAATTTTAAGAGTCCTGGAACTGCTTCCTCTAACTTCTGTAGAAAAGCTGTATCTGTAGATTTGAAATACATTGACTTTATATCTGCTATCTATCTTTTTTAGAACTTCAATAAAATCTAGGACAGGAAGAGTCTAACTTTAACCTCCTGCTACATCTAGGTAGTAGCATCTTGGATATCTCTTTCTTGATACTTTACTATATGTTCATTTCTTTTATATGTTTTCCACTCTTTAAATATTTTTCATGTCTTTTACTTTTCAGTCATTTTTCCTTCACTATTCATTCTGTAACTTTGTGTCATTGTGGTTTTTTAATTATATATTTTAATTTTTTCTGTTAGCATTCTGCTATACCCCTATGTTTCACAGTGCATCACATCCTTGCTTCTTCACAATCTAGCTAAATGTAATAATGTCTGACTTTATGTAAAATATAGAAACTTTATAGCCATAGTTGTCCCTTTACCACCTCTTCTATCTTCTTTGCAGTGAAGTCCCATAGGAATTAAGTGAGCACACTGTATAGAACATCACAATCCACCCTCTCTTTTTGGTCTGGGAAACTTTCTTTAACGCTGCAGTACAGGTATGCTGGCAACAAGTTATCTTTGTTTTATCTGAAAATGTATTCATTTTTATTCATGAATGAAACTTAGTAATGTGATTCACAGTTATATTCTGCTGCTGTCCATTGCTTCAAAGTCTCCTGATACTTAAATCTTTATTCCCTTATCATTTGTGCCTGTTTTGAACAGTTTCTCTTACCTTTAATATCTGTGACTTTGGTCACTACACTGCATAGGAGTAGTTTTCTGTGCTTTTATCCTACTTGGAGTTTGCTGAGTTTTTGAATCTGTAATTGTAAGTCTGTTAGTGAATTAGAGAAAACTTTCATCATTAGTTCTATAAATATTTTTCCCCTGCCCAGTGCTCCCTAAACTTATCTTCCTACGTTACAAATCCATATATATCTGACCTTTGATATTGTTTCTCAGGTTACTGAAACTCAGATAATGTTTTCATATAATTTTAATCTCTTTTTAGATTATGGAGGAAATATACATTATGTTTCTTTTATCATTTCTAACCTGCCATTAAGAATACTCACTGAATTATGAAAATTTCAGTATTTACTCATAGAATTTCTGTTTCATTCTGTACTATAGTTTCTATTTTGCATCTGACATTTGCTATTTCCTTATTCATTGCAAATATAATTTCTTCATCCTTCAATATGATTGTAATAACATCTCTAAAGTACTGATCTGCAGATTCCAGTATCTGGGTCTTCTGGTTTGTCTCTCATAATTGCCTTTTTTGGGGGGCTGGGGGTATAGCTCAGTGGAATAAGTGCTTGCCTGGCAAGGTCCTGAGTTCAGTCCCTGGTACCGCCAAAAAAAAAAATGTGTTTTTCCTTGAGTTTTGGTTATATGTTCTTTTTTCTTTAGAGGTCCAGTACATTTGTGTTGTTGTGGACTTTGTGAATGGTATATTGCATTGTTTTAGCAGGCAGGGGATCTGGGTAAAACTATATTCTAAATGGAAATCTTTGTTCTTTTCTTTTAGTCTTTGTTGAGATTCTTGACATCTTTTGAATCTGTGCATGGTTAGCTAAAGTATCTGCAGGAGATGTGCAGATTTTATGCTTAGAATTTGGGGAATTTCCGTTCTGGCTCTCTCCTCCTGGGATTTACTTTTCCTCATTTGCCAGCTGTTACCTTTGCCCCACATTCTACCTTCTGATTTTTATGGTTAATAAGACTGCTACTTTATTTTCTTTCTATTTTTTTGTTTCTACTTTCTATTAGAGTTTTAGAAAGCTGACAACTGGATCTTGCCCTCAGGTTAAAGAAACTTACTCAGTATTATTCTTTCCTTCCAATCGCTGAAATTCCCTCCACTATCTGCCTGCTCTTGTTTACTCTCAAGTGTCGTTAGGTAGTAGTTTTAAAAACATTTTATCTGGAGTTTGTACTTACACATGGGAAGATTGGCCCATGTGGTGTTCCGTAGCATTATCAGGAATGGAAACAGACACTGTGCAGTAAACCTGAAAGGAATTTTTACTTCCTGTAGATTTTCTTTATACAGGGCAATGCCCACATATCATCCTTGTGAGTATTCACTTCCAAGGATTTCTAATGCTTCTTTGCAGTCATTTTTGTAGTAGTGGGTATTTTTTTCTGAATACCTTCTGATTTTGAAATGCCAAATTTTAGTATGGTCATTTTTCTGTGTTTTCTCATTGTATAAGATAGAAAGAGGTATATCATGTTCTATTTGATAATTAAGTGAAACATCACAGAAAATTATGATCATTCTGTAGTAATATGGTTCTTCAGTATGTAACCAAGTCTATTTAATCCGTAAATGGCTCTTTCTTTAAAACTGTCTGCAATTTCTCTCACCATACATCCTACAAATTCCCCCAGGCTTCTGGAATACAGAGGATGTGTCTTGCTCCCTGCAAAAAGGAATTTTATTTATTAATTTCTTTTTCTCTTACCTTGCCATTTCAGTGATAATTTGTCAGGAGTTAAGGGAGGATAGTATATGTTTAGCTTTGGGTCTTGGGTAAAGGCAATGCAGTCTTTTTTTTTTGGCGGTACTGGGGATCGAACTCAGGACCCTGTGCTTGCTAGGCAAGCGCTTATTCCACTGAGCTATATCCCCAGCCCGAGGCAATGCAGTCTTAAACATGATTTTTAACTAGAATATAAGATATTTGAAGTGATCATTGGGTGCCTTAATCTACTTGTGTGTGATGTGTGGTTTAAAACAACAATTGCTCGTGTGGTTGGCCAGCTTAACTGTGTGATTGTCACCTGGTTCTGGTGTCCAGTTAGATCATCAGGAAGGGTGAGTGGACTGGACATCGAGGACAGCATACTCGCAAGGGCCCCTTTTAGGGCTATCTACCGGAGCACCGGCATGTGGCACCTCACATAGCTGGGGCTGTTGACAATGTGGGACTAGGTTCCAAAGGGAGTATTCTAGGGACAGATACATCCCACAAGCCGGGGAGTAGATGGGATGATGGGAGCATTGTTGCAAGAGAGGCCTTAAAACTAGGATGGCATCACTTTGGCCCAATTTTGTTGGTCAAAAAAGGCCACGTGCCTTAATATTTTCAAATTCCTATCTTTTGAATTTTAAGTAAATGCACACATGTATCAGAGATTGCATATGCATAATAACTTTCTTTTTTCTTCATTAATTCCACTAACTCTGCCTCCTTGGTGTCAATCCTATTTATTCTTAGGTTAACAACACTAGTGTTGAACGTAATAAAATCTTGTGTTCTGAATAGTGTCTCTTAAGCAAACCATCATCTATAGTACTTTACTTTCTCAATTTATCTAACTTCTCAAATAATTTTTTGGAGTAATTGGAGTGGTTTAAATGATATCAGTAAACCTCTTAATACAGTGTCAAGCAAGACAGTTCCTATTGACAAGGGGACCTCCAGCCTCACTGGGAAGCATTCAATTAGATGGAAAACAGATGCTTATTTTGGTCTTATAAACCTCAATGCAGGTTATGTGGTAATTACTTCGAAGAGCAGGGTAACAATTTATGTAATCAGCAGGACCCTATAATTACTAATGCATAATTTCTAAACAGCATTTAGCAAAATGAGGCCCATGCATACACTTTGTAATAGAAAAGATGTGTTTGACACCATGCTAAATTAAATTAAAAATTTGCATATTTTCTTTCAGGAAATGTACTAGCTTCCGTCTATCTTGCTTGACTAATCTCTGTCTACTTGGAGCTCCATTAAAGGATCATGAAAACACTGCATCACTATCATTGCATAGGGCAATAAGAAGCAAGAGTGAAAAAACACTCCCTTCTCTGTTATCTAGGATGGTGGAGCCTCATTCTGAGAGGTGTTTTGGAAAGTTAAAGCTAGGCAACTCATTTCTGCCGAGAGTTTGACAGTAAAATGATATGACTTGCACCATAACAAGCACTTGGCAGTAAGAGTAGGGAAGTTTTCACCTAGTTAGTCTCAGTGCAATGTCAAAAACATTCTACTATGGTGGACAGATCATAAATGGTTAGCACCAGATAAGCCACAGACTCCATTAGCTTCAGAGGCAGTGTGTTTTTCTGGTATTTTAAAACTTACATGTATGTTCACATCACTATTTTTCTAATTTGTCAGGCGAGGCACAAATTTAGAGCATTCCCTGGAGTTCATTTAAGCTCTGTACATGCTAAGAGAATTACATGTTAGTTAGTTGTGTTCACTTTCTGAAAGGCTATTGATAAAATCACACACATGGATGAATTCTTACCCACAATTCCTGAAGTCATGGCAAGAGGACTACCAGTCTCCTCCTCAAAGCTCTGGACCTAGGACATCAACATACATCTCATTAGAAATACTTTCATAATAAATGCACTTTTTGCAATCAATGTATAATGAGTGTTTGCTGGACACCAAGGAGAGTGGTGAGCATGAGTTTTCAGCTCAGATAGTTTATAGTCTTCTGGGAGGAAGTGACACAGACAAGGCCTCAGTGATACAGAATCAAAGAAGTAAAGGAGCACAGGAGAGGGGCCCATCACTTTGTGTGGAAAGATAAATGGTTCTTCCCGGAAGATGCACATTTGAATGAAGTTTAATAATAATATTATGCTAGAATTTTTGTTGCTGAAGGATATTACATATACTTGGAGACTTGGCCAGGATATAGTTCAGCAGCACAAGCGCCTGTCTAGCAAGTACAGGGTCCTGAGTTTGATTTCTGGTACAAAAAAAATAAAATAAAAATACTTGGAGTAAGCAAACTAATTATGGCTTGATAAATTTAGGGAAAACAATTCAGTTGTTACACTGTGCTCAGGCAAATCACAGAAAATTTAATTTCCTAATTAACAAGGTACAATTTAATTTTGAAATTTTTAGAAATTAAAGAGCGAGAATCCGGGAAAGATGGCGACCGGGTGAGCAGCAAGGGAGCGAACCTCCTTAATAAACACCACCAGCTCGAGACAGACTTGGTGAGCGTGAATGCCGGAACCTCGGCTGGGAAGTTTAAACTGGGCGTATTTCTCTGAGATGCCGGGGGAGATGTGGTAGGGCGGACCAGGCTGCCGGGGCGAGACGTGGGAAAGTCCCAG
>PVLD010009536.1:45000-76441 GCA_004027595.1 Dinomys branickii | reverse complement strand
CCTGGCTCCCAGCGACTGGGGCTTTCCCACGTCTCGCCCCGGCAGCTTGGTCCGCCCTACCACATCTCCCCCGGCATCTCAGAGAAATACGCCCAGTTTGAACTTCCCAGCCGAGGTCCCGGCATTCACGCTCGCCAAGTCTGTCTCGAGCTGGTGGTGTTTATTAAGGAGGATCGCTCCCTTGCTGCTCACCTGGTCGCCATCTTCCCATCATTCCACCTGACATTATTCTCAATGTGAAGGGCTGGAAAGTTTTCCTCTAGGCTCAGGAACAAAACAAGGATGCCCATTCTTGCCAATTCTTTATAACACAGTATTGAAAATCATAGCCAAAGCAGTTAGACAGAAGAAACAAAGTCATCACAATATTAAAAGAAGTGAAGCAGTCTCTATTTGCTGAAGACATAATCTTATACACAGACAACCCTAAACACTTCACCAAAACTATTAGAATCATTAAAAGTTTTAAACAAAGTTGCACTGATACAAAACCAGCATAAAAACATCAGTAGTGCTTCTATGCATTAATAACAAAGTATTTGAAAAGTAGGCTAAGAACATTATGTCATTTATAATAGCAAACTAAATACTGTAACAAGGTATAAATGTAATCTGAGATAAATGACATGTGTACTGGAAACTATAAAACCACTGATGAAAAAACTGAAGAAAATGCAGTAAATAGATATCCAATGTTTCTGGTTTTAAGTAACTGTTTTTGTAAGAGCCAGGGATATAGCTCAATAGAACAGCACCTGCCTGGCAAGTATGAGGTCCTGAGTTCAATTCCGGACACAAGCTCTTCTATATAAATAAATAAATTATTTATTATTATTATTATTATTATTATTATTATTGTGAAAATGTCCATACAACACAAAGAAACCTATGAGTTCAAAATTTCACTGTTAGTTTTTCATTAAAATAATCCTTAAGTATATATTGAGCCACAAAAGACCTCAAATAGCAAAAACAATCTTGAGCACAAAGAACAGAGTTGGAAACACCACACTTCCTAATTTCAAAATATATTTTAAGTGACTACAATCAAATTAGCACTGCATTGGCATAAAAAGTCATATTAAAGAAGGAAACAGGATAGAAACCCAAGTGATAAACCCATGCCTTTATGGACAAGTGACTTGGGACAAAGATACTAAAAACACACTAGGAAAAGAATAGTCATTTTAATATATGGTGCTGAAAATATACAATTACACCCTTATCATGAACCATATATAAAAGTCCACTCAGAATGGATCAAATACTTTAAGAAGAGATCCAAAACTATAAAAAGGCTTAAAAATGCCAGAGAAAATCTTTGTCACAGTGGTCTAGGTGATATTTTTTTCATATGACTTTGAAAGACAGCACTAATAACAAAAGCAAAAATAGATTAATGGAATTACATAAAACTAATATACTTCTGCACAGCAAAGGAAGCAAAAAAGTAAAGAGACAACTCTAGAGTGGGAGAAAATATTTGAAAACTATACATTTGATGAGTGGTTAATATCCAAAAGGTACAAGAAAAGTAACTCAATAGCAAGCAAAAAAACAAATAATGCAATTAACAGTGAGACAGTTCTCCGTGGAAGACATTCAAATGGCCAGGAGACACATGGAAAAGGCCTAGCATCATTAATCATCCAGGAAATGTAAATTAAAACCACAGTGAGCTATTGACTCGCTCCTGTTACAATGGCTTTTGTCAAAAAAGGTGAACTACAACAAGTGCTGGAGAGAATGCAGAGTAAAGGAGATGCTTACATAATGTTGGTGGGAGTGTAAAATAGTACAACCCATTACGGAAAATGGTATGTAGGTGCCTAGAAAAACTAGAGACAGAACTTCTGTATGACCCAGTAATCCAGATACTAAATACTGTAACAACCCAGTACTTGTGTGTCCATATCCAAGAGAACTGAAATCGACCTATCTAAAGCTCTGTGCATCTCCATGTCCATTGCACTATTCACAACAGCTGAGATAGAAAAACACCACCAATGGATAAAAAGATAATGAAAATGTGGTATATATACACTGCAGGATACTATTCAGCCTTCTTTAAAAAAATGTATGTGGTGCTGAGGATCAAACTCAGGGCCTTGTGCATGCAAGACAAGAGCACAGAAACACAGAATACTACATGATTTCACAAATACTGCATGATTTGTATGCAAAACCTGATAACATTTAGAGAACTAGAGAATCAGATGGTTACCAGAGGATAGAAGGATACCAGACAAGAAGTGAAGAGCTTTTGACCAAAGGCTGCAAAGTTTCAAATAGACAAAAGGAATAGATTTTAAGATCCATTGTATAATATATTAAATATTTCAAAATAAATTTCAAGTGTCTCACCATAAAAAAACACAAACAAGGGAAGAGGCATGTTTAATTAGTTTCATTTAATCATTCACATTTATCTCAAAACATCAAACTGTGCCCTACATTTATATAATTATGATTTACTGATGAAAAATATTAACAACTTTTAAGAAATAAAAGAATGATGACTTTGGGCTTTTTTGAGGTTCTTTTCTTGGGGATAAATTGCGAGGAATGTCACTGACTTTGAGCAGTTGTAAATATGTTTTAACTTTATTTTTCTTGGCTTGCAATGGTTAATTTTACATGTCAAATTGACTGACCTATCCCCAGATAACTTGTGAAGCATTATATCTGGGATTGTCTGCAGGTGATTCTGGAAGAGATTAAAAATTAGAATCAGTAGCCTAAGCAGGAAAGATCTTGTTTCACCAATATAAGCAGGCATCATCTGATCTGTTGAGGATTTGGTCAGAACAAAAACCAAGACAAAGGGTAAATTTGTTTTCTGCTTAAGCTCAGACAAGCCTTCTTCTGCTCTCAGATGTCTGAGCTCCTGGTTCTTGGACCCTGAAACTTCAAGATGTACACCAGCGTCCCTTCCCAGCATCTGGTACTCAAGCATCTGCACTCTGCCTGGGAGCTACACCCTTGCTTCCCCCACTCCACCTTCCAAGTGGCAGATGGTGGGGCTTCTCCGCCTCCATACTTGCATGTCCCAATTCTTATAAGACTTCTTATAAGATGTGCCTGGACATTAAGTAAACAATTAACGGCGGCTACTAAATAAATAGCTTTCAGAGCAAAGATGATGTCATTAAACTGTGTTTATTCAATCTTATTCACATTTTTATTAAAACAAGTTTGCAGCGCCTAATGTTCACATTCATCATAGAGAGCAAGTACATACATACCTAACATTTCTTGATTCTTCCTATTCCCCTTGCCTTTCCTACCCTCCTGCATCCCTCCATCTCTGTGTCTCCTTTACTATTGTCATTGCTGTTATTATTATTATTTCAGCTCATGTTTGCAGCATGCACTGATTACATTCATTGTGAGTAGTTTGTCCAAACACATGGCACATCTTAAATCTTTTTACATTCCTTTCCTCTGTCCCTTCTGCTCACTTCCATGCTCTTGGTCCACTTGTCATTTGCCAAAGACCTGTCTCCCCATTTCCTTTCATCAGCCATTTACTTTGCTCTTTATTTGCAATTTGGACTTGCACAGGATAGAACCATCCCGTATGTAATCTTGTGTATCTGGTTTACTTCACTTAACACTGTTTCAAGGTGCATCCACCTTCTTACAAATGTCCCACACTTATCCTTCTTTGTAATCAAGTAGTGTTCAGTCATGTATTGGATACTACATTTTCTTTATCCATGCATTTTGTTGATAGACATGCAGGTTGCTTCCAGGATTTAGCTGCTATGAATACTGTGAATTTTCGGATTGTTCTCTCTAGGTCTATGAGCAACATTGCAGGCATTTTCGCTGGGGTCGTGTTACATTTATGTATCTGTTTTGGACTTACGGCCTTTTTGACAATATTATTTTTGCTTATCCAGGAATGAAAACTATACTACTCTCAAAAAGGACAGTGACAAAGGCATCATAAAATGTTTTTCCTTTCTTAATGTTTGCCTGATTCTCCTTGAATTCTGATCAAATTTGTCAGCAATGCTTCCAAACAAATGCTCCCTGAATATTCTGGAACATTCCAAATAGCTAATGAGAACCTTTTAAATTAATGAATAACAACAAGGCTAAATACGGGAAAGTTTGAGCTACTCAGGCTACAAGGTCATCTTTTATTCATTTAACCAAGTAAGACTTTTTCAGTGGAAACCTTCAATATTCAGCCTTTAATCTGTAAAGTGACATTTCTAGCCTACGAGGTTGCCTTTGCATTTATAACAATATAATATTTTTCTTCCTACTTCAGAAAAGGAAAAGACTGTGAGAAAGATTACGAACGTTAAGAATGATGGTGTCATTATTGTTTCCCTTGAATTAAGATGTGCAAAATCACTGCTGCTTTTTCTTTCTTTACCATAAATTATCTGTATTCTTTCTCTGGTGCTTTTTATAATTTTCTTCCTTGTGCCTCAGTGAATTCACATACATGACACTGTATATCAGTGCGATGTTTAAAGCATGATACGTGCACTGCTATGCTGGCTAAAATAAAACATATTTACATTTGAAAAGTTAACCCGCATAAATATCTCAGGTAATTTTTAAAAATGAATCTTCCCTCCAAAACATTTTCTCTACAAATCACAGAGTAAGCTATAAGTTGTTTTCACTTAATGGAGAACAGATTTGTTAATCTGCCAATGTATCTTACAAAATTCATCTTTAATTTATGGAAACGGTGTTATGGGCTGTACATTTTTATATTTTCTCTCATATTCAATAATCAGATTTCATACCTGACTTTCACTCACTTCATAATGTACATTTCATTCATGTCTAGATGACAGGTATACAGAATTCAGGCAACTGAGGGTTAGCTGCCAACACAAACTAGTTTTCACTGATTCCACCACTCCCTAAATGCTATATTTTGCTTTTAAAATCATAACAAAAATCTTAAAAATGCTTACTACCCAGAAATCTCTCTGTCTCTATTTCTCACTCTTTATTTCTCTCTGTCTGTCTCTCTCTCTCTCTCTCTTTCACACACACACACACACACACACACACACACACACACATCTGTAAAGCATGGTTTCCTAATTGAATAACCTAAATGCATGGATTGTTTACAATTAAAATTCAGAAGAAAACCTAGTTATCTGCAACTGATTAGGAACAGGTATATAGTATATAGTAAATACTAGGAAATGTCCTGGGAAACACTTCCTTCTGGTAGCTAAAATGCAAAATGAAATTATTTTAGTTCTAATTCAATACTTATCTGAAAAACCATGTATCATTGCTTGCCCGGATTTCCTCTGTGACTAAATTTGTAAAAACTATGCATTTAATTGATTAGTTTTATTTTCCACTGGATAATTCTCAGACCTATGTTGCTTCATATTTTTCTTATAAACTTTCCAACCTCAGGGGGATGTAAAAATTCATCACAAATATTGCTAAGGTAGCTTTATACACTTAGGCAACTCAATTGCCCCGCGATGATAATGAAAATAACTTTTCATCATTTGCATGACCCTTGAAATATGATCCTCTCAGCTGACTGAAAGAGCCTTGCCTCTCTACTTCTCTGACAATAAATTAGTCTCCCTTGCCTTCATGCTCTGAGACACCTTGCCACCCCAGTCGCTTCAGACTTGAAAAACTGAATATAGCACTTTTCCGATATGATTACTGTGCCAGCCAGAGCTCACGTGGAGCAATTTGTATGGACTAAAAATTGTCACAAAAATGATACATTTTGTGGGCTTTTTTATCCTACATTCATCGTGAGACCTTAGCCAATTGTAAAGTCCTCCTCCAAGTACTTCTGGAAGTTGGTAGAGGACATCTCTCATCAGATTACCTATTACTTTTTGCTGATGCTCCCTATCACTGTAGGTGTGCTGGGATAGCAGCTGCAATCTATGTCAGTCCTGCTCATTAACAATCGACTCTAAGATCAATTTTCTCATTAGTTCCTCACCAGGTCGTTGAGAAGCAAGTGGCACCTGTTTGACTGGGCTCTGCATAACACCTTTCCCCAACACACACAAACACAACCACACACACACAGCGTCATACTGTTATGGTTGATTCATTATGTCAGCTTGAGACATTTAGAAGTTTAACTAAGCAATTCTGCATCCTAGGGTGTAGAGGACATGCCCTAGGGGGGCTGTTTATGCTCTAGGATATTGTAAGGGTTGAATCATTGTGTCAGTTTGAGAAGTTTAGAAGTTTGACTGAGTGACTCAGCAGGGGGCCAGGGGCCTCACTTTGTTAAACATCCTGAGCCTGTGAAAGAGTTTGAGTGCTACACTAATCCTAGGGCAGGTACGCTGCACAAAACATAAGGGAGGAAGAGAGGCTTGCTCTTCCCCACTTTTATTCTTGTTGCTTTTGCTGTCTTTTGCCACCATGAACAGTTGGGCCTCTACCATGTCACCCTGCTTTGGAGCCAGCTGACTGTGGACTGAAATGTTTATAAACTGTGAGCTAAATAAACCTTTCCTTCCTTAATTTAGGCTGTCAGGTATTTTATCTCAGCAAAGAGAGAAAAGTAACTAAGACATATACACACAGACAGCACTGTACATACATAACCACAGCTACACACACATAACCACAAACAATATTTTTACACAGTGTGATGACACGTTCTTTATCTCTGTGTTCTGCTCTGTAAGTACAAAAAATATGAGTCCCAGAGAGCTAGACCAAGAATGTTCTTTCACTATGCACTCATGGAGGAGGTTTTTTCCTTGCTGTTTTGACTGTTGTTGTTGCTTGTTATTTTCTCCAAAGTGCACATCAACTATCAGGATCTCTAAGCCTCCTGAGTTTTCAAATACTTATCTCTGTACCAGTTCATTTTCATCTCATCCTACCCAGCAATCGCTCAGTAAAAGGCTCTGTCTCATTTTGCACTCTGGATTCTTTCACCACCTTGCACACCACCACAAGGCCCTGTGATGCTGGGATGAGAAACAATCATTTCAGTCACCATGTAAAACAGTCATCACAGGCAAAGAGTGTAAGAGAAAAAATCTGCCCAATGAGACTCATGCCCACAGGGATAACTCCACTCCAGACCTCCACTTAAACACCTCACTTACATGATTATCAGTGAACTCTTGCAATAAGCAGCTAGAGTAGGTAATGAGTTCAGCGGCTTTCCCCTACTGTGCCTTCCCACAGCTGCCCATGGACCGAAACCTCTGGAACCATAAGCAAAGACAACCCTTGCCTGCTTTAAACTGAAGGTGTCATGTGTTCTGTCCCAGCAATGGGAAAGCTATCCAATACACATAACCTTCTGCTCTGTGTGTGTGTCTGAAGTCTCTCTATCTCCATCTCTGTCTCTGTCTCCTTCTGTTTCTCCTCTCTCTCTCTCTCTGTCTCGCTTTTACTCTCTCTCTGTATCCCTTCTCTTGAAAGGATACTACTCATTTGATTGAGGGTCCACCCTAAACCCAGGATGATCATATCTGTTGGTAAAGTTCTATTGATTTTAACTTAATTAGATCTACAAAGATCCTATTTCCATGTTAGGTCTCCTTCACAAGTACTGGGGCTAGGATCAGGATACATTTTTTGAAGACACAATTCAGCCTATTAGTGAAATGTTAGGAAATTGCTAATTTGTGTCAATTACAAGCCAAAGTTCAAAATAGACATAATTTGTCCAGGGTCTTAAGATCTGAGTGCCACAAAGGAAAAAATTAAATACAGTTATGGAATTTCCATACACCGAATTAAAGAATATCATCTACCCACTCCAACTAAGTTATTCTCTCACTTTGGAAGTTGGAAATAATAGGACTATTTGCAATCTGTTATATAAAAGAAATTGAGAATAGTCTTTCACCTGGTAAAACTTTTCCTCCTTAGCCTGAATGTTTACACTGAACAAAAACAAAACACACACACACACACACACACACACACACACACACGGAGTTATACCTGTGAAATTCTCCTATTTTTATTTGCGATAGATAAGGCAACTATAAAAGAGACACTTTTATTCTCCTTGGTAGACCAGAGTCCACCATGCTGAACATAAATATATGTACAAAAATCAAAACAGGTGTCTTTGAAGACACAGCAATCAGAATCCAAGTCTCTTTAGTAGTGACGTCACAAATATTTATATACTAATATGTATATACTAATACAATGCTTGCATAAATAAGTTCAACATAAAGTGATCCAAACAGGTTCATGCTGGTTTTGGATTGTATGGTATACTCCTCATGGCCTGCTAGGAATGAGTACTAGAGCACAAAATAAAAGCAGATGGATTAAAACTAAATGCCCCAAGGGCCATGGGAAGGTTTTGATAAGGAGTGTAACTTCTGCCTGGTAAAATGTGTATGAAACGTAAAGGGAAAGGTTCAATGAAGTCATAAATCATGTTCTCTAGGAAGAGTGCTGGGAAGCAAAATCAGTAGACCATCAATGTGTAGGACTGACATTTCAACTTGTTGTTTTAAAAATAGGTCATCTTACATATATATTTAATGCTGACCTGTTCAAATGGAGAACCTCCAAGCAGAGTTATGTTTCTCTGAGCATGTCTTTCAAACTCCTTGATGGACTCAGGGGAGGCTTCATCAGCATTTTTGTGGATCTCATAATTCTTATGGGAACTTGCGAGTGCTTCAGAATCCAAACTCTCCTCTGTGTTGCTCTCGTCTGTTTACCCCAAGAAGATCACATGGAATCCTGCTTGTGACATTTTAGCATTGATCAAACACATGGTCAACTACTTAAGTTCTTTTATGGAGTAGTTTGGTCTTTCCCAATCTAAACTTAGCAAATTATTTTCTTTTTAACATCCTGAGAAATCACTGAAGACCAGAAGTTTTCAAATTTGAAGAGCAGTATCCCAAGTTCATTCTGTAGTATGTACAAGATGAATAATTTGTTAAGGCCTTTTCCCATTTACTAAATATATCCAGAAATGTGGAGACATGTCTTACCATGCTTTTTAATATTACATGTTGTTTACTTGGACATTTTACCACTTCCTTGCTGCGGTGCTGAAACTAGCTTGGCAGATGATACACTGAGGAGAAGCCAAGGCTCTTTGGTCCGTTTTCTCAAGTTAAGATCCCTGAGAACGGCTCCTGCGCTGTGCGCATACAGGGTCACTGGGTTTTGGCTCCCTTGTTTATTTGCATGGCAGCGCCAGCATTTATATACATGGTTCGTGTGCTTTACCCCTCTGTCCTGTGAATCCGGTATCATCTACAAAATGTACCTATTCATCTAGCCAGAGGCACCCTGTAAATATAAAATAATCCTCCCTCTTCTCATCTCTAAAAATGCTGGAAAGTGTCATATGGAATTGTCCTTGCCTCCAGTGCTAGAATTTTAACAAGAACCAATTGGAGGGAGCTTCTTGAAGAGGAAGAAAGGACAAGAGGTACAGGAAAGAACTCTGAGCAGCGCTGCTCAGGGAACACTGGTCCTCTTTGCTCCCTGCTAAACCATGTTACCTTGCATAAATCTTTACCCTTTGGAGGATGTACTTTATCCTCATGTATAAAATAGCTGATAAAGTGCCTGACTATCCTATAAATTGTATGAGGCTTTTGTTAGCCTGTAAATGACTCATAGAAGACCTTCTGGTTACTCTCTGTAAATACATGACTGAGATGGTTTCCTAGGATCCAAGCTGATGGAGCTGTCAGGGTGGAACAGAGGAAGACGTGAAATGTCCCCGATTTCATCCTTCCACGTTTAAGTATTTAATACATGTTTGCTGACTCCGGAACAAGACTAAACACAGAGAGGCCCATGTGATGCGATTTTATGTATCAGTTTGACATCCTTCCACGTTTAAGTATTTAATACATGTTTGCTGACTCCGGAACAAGACTAAACACAGAGAGGCCCATGTGATGCGATTTTATGTATCAGTTTGACTTCAGTTATGGTGCTCACTTGTTTGGTCAAACACCAGTCCCTACGTTGCGGAGACAATATACTTTAAGATGTGATTGATATTTAAATCTGCAGACTTGAATAAAGAAGATTACTCTTCAGTATATACATAAGTGTCATACAATCAGTTAAAGTTCTTAACGGTAAACAGATAAAGTTTCCTAAAGAAGGACTTTGGTGTCTAGGCCACAATACTGAATCCTTGCTTCAGGTTCCAGCCTGCTGCCCTGGGGAAGTTGAACTTGAAACTGCAGTTTCACCTCCTGCCCGAATTTCATATCAACGCTTCCCGGATTCTCCAGCCTGCTAATCTTTTCTGAGGATTTCAGACTCACCAGCCTTCACTGTCATGTGAACCAATTCCTCTATTTAGGACAAAAAGAATTTTTAAAAAGCAAAAAATGAATAAATGAATGAATGAATACCTGACTACACAAATTTATAGCAAACAAGGAAAGAGAAGGTATACCCAGGCAGAAATAAAATTTGCGTAGGGTACTACTCTGTAAATGGAAATCAAAACTGGGGTCAATCTTTAGAGGTGTTATGTAGTTTAAATAAATTAATATTTACTTATCTTAGAACAGTATTTTGGGCATGTCCAGGTACCTAAGAAGCACTCAGATATTTAGCTAGTGCTAAGAGTTCCAGCAGGAGCATCACTGTCACTAATACATTAATATCTTTATTATTTTAAGAAACGCACTTTTCATAGCTCTTCAGACACATAATTTAAACTTCACAGCTACTCCATGTAGCTGGTGTTATACATCCTCTGGGCAGAAATAGAAAAAAATTGGTCCAAGGTCACAGGGCTAGTGCATAGTAAAATCTAAGCACAAATTCAATAAAAATAACAGGTACAACTATTAGAAAACCCCATCGTCAGAGCCCATTCTCCTCTCAGGTACTTTAAGAAGCTATTTCAACAAGGAAGACAAAATGATTGATTGAGAAGAACTAAGAACACACTGTGAATCTACAGAATGATTTTACTTGGATTCAACTATACATATTCGTAGGAACTTTCACTTAATATTTTTGTAAAATACAATATGGTCTGGCATAGATTCACATATATCAGACTGAAAATTTAGCTTTTAAATGACTGCCTTCAATTACTGTTTTAATAGGTGCAATGATTCCCTACTTGTTAGAAAGAGCCTAGCATTTGTAAATAAGAATTCCTATGCTAAGGTTGAAAACAATACACTACCTGTCCTCTACCACCCGAAACATTTGCTAAAAAGCTGAAACAGTCTATAAAAGGGACAGTACATAGCATCATAAATTAGTAAATCCTAATAGGCTGTATGCCATTATAGGATCCTGCAATAATAAGTCTCAAATCATTTTGCTACTTGAGGTCACATATTGTACACAATTATAGAAAATCAGGCCATATTTACTTCCCACAAACTTCAGCTGCTTTTCAATGCTTACAACAAACAAAGCACATATAATTCATCAGTGAGTGGTTGTATTTAGAAAAGAAAGGTCAACAATTGTGAGAAATACTATCAATCAATTTATAACTAAAACTCATCTAAAATATTAAATACAATTGGTCTCTTACTTTGCAAGTCTCCCCGTCCTCTCACATCAACCAGCTTCATTAATTGATTACAGAAAATTTTATCGCCACCTTGTAGGGCTGTGAAAAGAATATGTGCATAACTTTCTTATCAATTAATATAGAATTATGCAATATAATTACAGAGAGAAGTAATTAATCATCATAACTGTATGGCTACATTATGGGTCACAGACACAAACTGTACTCAATATGGTCCTTGTTCTAAAAAATCTTTTATAAATCAGTGATAATTGGAACAATGATTTCCAATGCATATTACAGGGCATGCATAATAGGATACTTATCCAATAAAAAGCATCTCATAGCCAATAGATTATGACATCTATTACTCAAGAATCATTCCAACGATCACATTATGGTTTGTCAGATCATATAATATTTGAGTGATCAAAATGAATGGATGTTTTCCATTAGCTACTCTGTCTATATATTTTCTACTCTGTATATGCATGAAGCACAGAACTTGCTGGTCTTCTATTTTTTTATATGCTGTCATATTGCAGTAGCATGTATAAAAGAATCCAGAATCTTAGTTTTGTTGTGAATTTAAAGCAACAAGGCCATGATGTGACCTATACACTGCAAAACAAGACAAAAGCAAAATCAGAAATTTAATGATCAATACACAATTCTAGAAGACAGTTTTGTTTGTTTTTTATTGCAGTGTTAAAATCTAACTCAGCACCTTGGACACACATGGCATGTGCTCTACCACTGAGCTACATCCCCAGGCCCAGAAGAGGGCATAAAAGGTCATTTAGGCCCAGGCATGTAAGCTCTGTGGGACAGCACTTAACTAACACGTTCAAGGACATGAGTTCCACTCACAGGCCTCCTCCAACCAAAAAAAGAAAATGTGATCTAGATGTTATCTCCTGCTGTGAAACAGACTCAGACACCCACAGTGCAAACTGAATGACCGCCTCAGCCTTAGAAGTAAAAGCACACATGCATTAAAACATCAAATATGTTTCCCTTTCCACGGGAGCAAGCTATAGTGTGCACTTTCACTGACCTGCTTTCCATACAGCCCTTATGTTTTTATTACCTACCATTTCACTACCTATGATGATATTTAATTCAGAAACACATCTAAAATTCCACCAAGTATTGCAGCAGAGTCTTCCGGGATCTCCATCCTGTAGGAATAAAAGATCCTGATAATTTGAGGTCTTCTCTTTCTACCCATACCTCAGATTCCTTTAACATAAGTACTGGAAATCTAATCCAATATAGTCAGTACTAATGGACCTGGAATGAATGGGTAGGAAAGCTTTGTCTGCTGAGGTAGACGAAGAAAATGACATAAAAAGGTATAGAAAGCTAGTAACATCTGCTCACTGCACACTCCAGCAGGCTTTTTTAAGTATGGGTTGACCTACAAATTTTCTATTCTTGCCAAAAGCCAACACTCAGGGACTGGGGAAGGAAGCCACTCCTGGAACGTGTGTTGTGGATCATGCACTAGGAAAGATGCTGTTATTCCAGCATTGCTTGACTCTTTATAATTCTTAGTAGGACACTTACAAAATGTATATAAGTTACACAGGACTGGCTCATAAAAGAATCTTCTTTAGAAGTTAAGAGTGAGCAATATCAAATACACAGACTAGAAATTCTATGCTGAAACAAAAGTCTCAGTGGAATTAACAGAGAGGCAACATCTTTAGAAGAAAGAGCATAGCACGGGCTTGGTCATAGCCAACCCTGGGTCCCAGTAGCAGCACCAACACTTAGCAGCTGCATAAATTTGATGGAGTTTCTTAGAGTCCTTCTGCTTTAATCTTATTGCCCATGAAGCAGGATGGCTCTCAGAGCTAACAAGCTCACATGCTCGCAGCCCTTAGCTTCATGCCTGCAACACAGTAGGCGATTGGCAAAGGTAACCTCTTCCACTTATTTTTTGTTTGTTTTTAAGTACTTAGTAATTGTATGAAATGCACAATTTTTCAGTAGTTTAACTCCTGTTATTCTGAAATAATATTTTTGCTTTCACCATGAAGTGACACACTGTGAAAAACTTTTGGCACTTGTCCATAAGGAACCCCAGTAAAGGAGACCCAACTGATGATTGCCATAGAGGTTCTGGTTCTAAGAAGGCCAACACGCAGCTTGCTATGAATGGTGCCCCGAGGGGACTTATTCCTGGAGAGTCAAGCAGGTCCAGAAAGCTAAGGCAGGAGCAAAACCACACAAATTCAAGTTCAACAATTTGGACTATTCAGCTTTCTTTCCCCTTCCAGAGATCTTCTCAGAGGGAAGAGCTAATAAATTAAACAATTTCTGAGGCAGAGATAACAGACTTGCCAAAGATAAGAGTATGAACTCCTAACTGCAATTGTCAGATCTCTGTGATTGGGGGGAAGATAGTAAATCTCATGAGCTTGTCTCTTCATTTTACATGTGAACATACTGATGCCCACTTCGGAGCCCAGATTATTGAGACAGGAGGCTCCCACAGTAGGTTTGTGTATATGACGCTCACACAATGACAAAACTACATACGTGTGTTTTTCAGAATACCTCCCATGCCTCCACAGTGCATGACTATGTACTGGTCATCACTTTCAAAGCAGTAAGCAGCAAGGAAAGGGAATACCTGTTTGACTTTAAAAACGGGTACTTGGTGGGGGATATAGCTCAGCAGCACAAGAACCTACCTGGCAAGCACAGAGTCCAGAGTTCCATTTCTGGTACCAAAAAATAAAAATACAAGCAGGTACTGCAATGGTATTTGGAGAATGAGTCAAAGCAGAACAAGAGCGAATGAGGACAAAAGCAGCTGATGTCTGTCAACTTGGAACTGGGCACCTGCGCACTGGTGGTAACAGCATGGGAGATGGGATCCTGGTGGTTTCATTTCAACAAATGTATACTAGGTGCCATCTATAAGCCAAACGCTGTGCCAGGCGCCAAGGAAATGTAAAGTCCAGTAGAGGAGAAAGCTGCTGAGGAAATCATTGTAATAACACATGTGTAACTGATAACTAGGGCTCGCGCCAACGGGAAAAGCGAAATGAGAAGATCAAGTAGCAGAATTAAGTTTGGGTGAGTAGAGAGAGCACATCTAATAGGTCAAATCGATAGGCCTTCACCATCCTATAAAATGGTTTTATCAATGATGGCTACTAAATGCAACCTAGTAGCCATTAGCCATATAGGCTAATTTTATATGTCAACCTGACACAGCTATATGGCCATTGTTTGGTCAAACCCTAGTCTACTTGCTGTGGAGGCACTTTTCAGGTGTTATTGGTCTTTAAAGTAGTGAACTTTGGAAAGGTTAGCATCTAACTCAGCAGACTCAGTAAAGGATGAACAAGACATACAGTCTCTTCCCATGTGCAGCTCCCAATGAATCATCTCTCACTGATAACATATGCAGGGAAGGGGCTTTTAGGGGCATGTTCATGGCAGCATTCTAGAAGGAGGCAGAAAGCATAGCAAACCAAACCTCTCAGAATCACATTTAGCCCACTGCATTCATTTTTATCATGTAGATGTAGAGTTCCTCATTTAGAATTTAGGAGAGTAGAGGAAACCTCTTTTTCAATCACAAGTTCCTAAGCCATATGACAGAAACAAATTATTTATATGAAGTAAAGCACAAATATTTTTGCCTATTTTGAGAGAAAAGGAAATCCACTGTTCAATCTGTCTGTCCAAACGATGAGGAATGTAGAGATTTTTTTCAAATAAATACAATAAAATGGATCTTCCAGGTAAGAAAGAATTTTGGAAAGAAGAGAAAGAAAAGCAATGAAGAAGAAATAAGTGAGAAAATGGGAAGCAGAAGAGATATAAAGGAGGAAATGCAAGAAGCTCAGTAGAAAGAAGGCTGGGTGAGAGGCCCCACGGGGACAGCCCCAGCCCCTCCCCCAGCGGACCCAGAGAAAGAGCTGCCTCCCCAAGCTGTGCCCCAGTCAACCCCAGGCGCTGGCCAGCACTAACAGACTAGGAAAGGTGCTGGCGTGACCACAAATCCAAGGTGAACGTCCACAATCCAAAGTCACAGAATTCTAAATATTCCAACATCTAGAACTTTGGCTGCCAATCTGATAACACAGGTGGAAAATCTCCCACCCAGAAGAGAAAATATTATTTAAAATACTGTACAATATTAGTTATAATATTGTATAAAATTTCCTTCAGGCTATGTGCATTAGATGCATATAAAACAGAAATAAATATCACATTTAGACTGACTTACCACTCCCAAGATGTATCATAATGCATGGACAAATATTCTAAAATTTCAAAAAAAATACTCAAAACATAGAACAAGCCTGCTCCTAAGCATTTTCAGGTAAAGAATATTCATACCTGCCTGAAGGAAACTTAGCTGTCTGTCGTTACTGTCATTTTTTGTTCATCCAATACATCTTACTAAGATAGCTTTCCTAAATTAAGAAGTCCAGGTATTACAGAAATTCTACCAAATATACCTATCTTATTGTGGTTTCCAAAAAAATTAAAAACAAATGTCCGCTGGTTATTCAACTGACACCTCTCCTCAGAAGTCCCAGGATTGTCTTTCACCTTTCAACTGTTTACAAACAAAAAGAAAATGACTGATTTTCCAATTTCAAATTCACCTTGATGTTTCAGCAACTGGTGAAAACTGTCCCTAAGACTAAATCTTTGTCTTACATTGCTAATACCTGAATGCTACATCATTAAAAATATTTAGTTTATTTAGAAATGCGTCATAAAACAACCTCTGCACCATATCTGAACCCCTTTATTCATGGAAATGTAGCTGAATCTCTTATTAAAACGTGCAGTTCCAATTACTATTGGCTACTACTGGAATATGATCTTCTCAATGTGAGTAACTCTAAGGAACATTTACTCATGTGATTATCTCATCAATAACCTTTGTAAGCTCTAGAATACTTTGTAAACTATAAAATCCACACAGAGGTGTGCACTTAAGGAGCAATTTTGAACTGTTATTTTACAACCATAACTAGATAAGATTACAGAAAAGAATACTATTATCCTACCTGCATCTCTGTGGCGCAAAGGTTAGACAGTGGGTTTGCTCATTCAATGAAAGGAATTCAACAGTAACGATGAGTAGAAATCTCCTGTGCTTGATGCATCTTGCTGAAGAATGCTCATTTTAAATTTGAAGGGCAAAGATGCATTTGCAAAGTGATGCCCCTCGGATGCATGACATGAGCCTTATAATGGCCCAAACTTTTCACAGCAGCCTCAGATGAAAGCAGAACGATGCTTCTTTCATCTCACCAGCCTGCTGTCCTTGATCAAAAATTACCTTCCCTGCCCATCATGTTGTTGCTGGTTAAAACTTACCATTTAAATTGTAAGCTGTGAAATCTAAGCGGAACTGCATGTGTGATCTTTGTCACCTCATTTTCATGAATGGGAAAGAATATTCTGACACAAAAATTACATACTTAATTCTAGCTCACCCTTTCTGCTGACCCCCATCCCGCGCTGCCTTGGGTTTATTTCCTCATCCATCAGTGGGTCAAAGTAATTTCTGCCGTATTCATTTCCTGTGGAAAGTACATGAGGTAAGGGTCAGTGATTATTAGAAGCACATGAACCAAAATGTTAATTTTGAAATCAACACCAGCACAGAAGGACCATTTTAGCTACTTTATAAGCTTACATTTTTTTACAAGTTTTTCAGGCCTCCCATTTTTGTAATTATGAACTTGCAAAAGGTCAGAAAAGGTAATTCAAGAAACAAGTTCACACTATCTTTCTGCTGCTAAAAAAAAAATTAATGAGAAAATTATCAAATGCAGACTTTAAAATAATAATAAAAATTCAAGCCAAACTATTTTAGGATACACTCAAGAAGTGGACATTGCTGCATCATGATGATGTACAGAGGCAATTCTATTTATGACTTGTATTTCATTAATCTTACCATGTGGCTTCCTTAAGAATTCTGAAGTAGTGAGTTCAGTATGAGAACCTATAGCAAAATCACCATGTTAAAAGAGTGAAAAGAGAGAAGGGAAGAAAAAAACAAAAGGAAGGAAAGGAAAAAGAAAAGAAGGGAAAGAGAAATGCTTTTGGGTCTTTTTTTTTGACACTTTTATTTTAAAAGTAAAAGAACAAAAACATATTAACAAGCAGACACAAAGTAGCACAAGAATAGTACAATCAAAACTGAATTACAGACAAGGTGACAGGAAATTAACAATGGTTGTTGCATTACATATTGATAACTTCGAAGTGTATACTCAGGAAAACAAATATAGACATGCAAAATTGATCAAACAAATAATCGTCAACTATTCCTTACAATAAAGTGACCTAAGTCAGTAGTACAACTATGTTAGATATGCTGCATATACATACATACATACATACACAATTATCCCTTCCTTCCTTTTTTTAGGTCTTTTTTAATGTCACCCTAAGGTCTTTTTTAATGTCACCCTAAGTAACATATAGGGAGGTATAAATGATTTAGTCAGCAATTTTATACAATACACATCAACAAACTAAACACCCCATCCCAAAATTTCTCACTTCACCTTTCCCACTTATTCTATCCTTATCTCTACATCCAAACTGTAGCATGCGGTTTGACTTTGTAATAGCAAAAAAGGCCTGCTATCAATTTTCTAAATCTAGTTTCATTCTTCCTGCAGACTGAAATCTATATGTCTGTTGCTGGTCATTTGCATTCAGCAAAATGCAACCTACTCTGACAATAATTGAAGTTGCCTCAAACACTGCAAAAGAAATAAAGCATTGTAGAATGAAAACAACAAATTAAAGAGCATGGCCCACCGTAAAAGATGAATACACGCCAGGATTGTCTTAGTTATTTTTGTCCTTGCTGAAACAAAATACTCAACACTCAAAGTTAAGGGAGGAAAGATTTATTTGGTTCACAGTTTGTACAGGTTTCAGTTCACAGTCAGCCGGCTCCAAGGCAGGGTGGCATGGCAGGCAAGCATCAAAGAGGAGAAAGAACTCATGGTGGGCAGAAGATAGCAGAGCAAGCAGGGGACAAGACAAGCCTCTTTCTGGTCCTTATACTGTATCCAGGATCCCAGGATTAGGGCAGTGCCAAACTAACTGATTCACTAACCACCCACCCGTAATCCTACCATTGCACCATGAATCAATCACACACTCTAGATTCAGCCACCTCTGAAAAATCCCCACCTATGACTGCATGAGGCACTGGGAGGACATCTAGACACAAGCTGTAACAGGTATACTGTGTTACTCCACAGTGTGGTTATTTTAGGATCAAAAGTAATCCAAACAGCAGCTCCTTTTCCCAGAGTAAAGGACATTTGATAGAAACTCAGGTTTAGTTTCTATTTCTGAGCTGGCACATTTTTGCTGTAAGTCTGTTTTATCAATGTAGTAAGTACAAGAACTGAAAACCTGCTTTACCTTAAGTCCTCAATAAAGAAAAAGTAATTGAAATTCACTCTTGTTATTCATCTGTTAACAACTACTAGGCCGATATGAATCTTGGGATACAGATCAAATTCTTATGTACTACCATAGCAGAGCCACGCTACCTCATCCCTTTTCATTGTATTTGTTTTGGGGTACCACAAAGCACTGTGGTCCTCTAAGTCACGTTCTTCCCTCTGCTAGCGAAATAGTCACTCATCCAACAGCAAAGATGGCAGCCTATTTGTTGTAATATTGCTTTTCAGCATTGGTCTTCTACTGGACACATATCCTGGAAGCTTCCCAGTTCAATATAAAACTCAAATTACCTGCCTCCAAAAATAACCAATTAGTAAATAACTCCAAGGTAACCAAGCCTTTGAAAATCAAAACAGTGTTAAATTAACTTTTAACTGGAGGTCCAGGAAAGTGTGTAGTCAGCTGCCATTATCATTGGATACCACACTTGTGGATTCAACCAACCACAAATCTAAAATATTCAGAAAGAGAACCTCATCTGTACCGAGCATGTACAAACTTTTGTGTTGTTATTCCCTAAACAATATAGCATAGTAACTAGTTACACAATGTTTCCACTGTATTGAGTATTATACGTCATTTAGAGATGATTTAAAGGGCATGGAAGGAGGTGTGTAGCTTCTACGCAAATACTACATGAAGGACTGGAGCATCTCTGGATTTTGGTGTGGGGTGCAGGATTCTGGAAGCAGTCTCCCTCAGATGGTGAGGGGATGACTCTACTTAGTTTTGGGGTTCTCAGCCCATCCTCATCTCAAGGATGGGGTCTTGCCTGGATGTACATGAAGAAGGCCTGTATGCTGGGAGCCCTGCCAACTTCTAAGGGTCCCTTCAGAGGCCCGTGCTTACACACAACTGGGCAAGGGGCCCCTCATGGTCTGCACCAACTGCTCTTCTGCATGTCGTGTGGGCTGACAAGCATGTGTCAGTTACAAACGCCCCCCCAGAGCAATTCATTTGGTATTTTCCATGCCAGGATACAGTATATAGCGTCTAATCAGGATAGAATTGTGAGCTTTCTTGCATGCACCGAGAGGCACTGCCTGACACTCCCAGTACTGGCTCTTTTTAAACAGCACTACATTCCATGTTCTATTACATATCTAATAAATTCAGATATGTTATATTTATACATGATTTCTGTCATATTTTATCCTAGGATATACATTCCTGTGGACACAGCATCTCATTCACTGAAACACAGGCTTGGTGAGAACAAAGCCAGCCTCCCTCTGCTCACTGTGTCGCCTTCGCACTGAGCACACAGCCTGACACTGGGAGCGCTCACAGCAGGACTGGAATTCACTAGTTAAATAAAACTCTCCTGGAAGCCTATGGTAGCATCCAGATCCTTTTGGTGGCTACATGCTCTTTCTTGATTAAAATGAGCAGCAAGACAGCACCTTTTCATCGCCTTTGAGTTCTCTTCCTTTCCATCCTCCCTCCCTTCTCACCCTTCCCCCGTGGTCCCTCTCTGCCACTTCTCTTTTTACTTCAATGCCATCTCAGAGCCAAACCATGTCTTCATTAGAAAAGACAGAAACACTATGATTCTGTGTCTGGAGTGTAGTCTGTTGTGAAAACAGGGACATTAAACACACACAGCCAGCAGTGATTTCATACTGCTGTGAAGGACAGAATTCTGTGGTAGCATGTGGGAAGGGCATCTAACCTTTGCGCACAAATATTCAGAACACAGAATTACACCTGTGCTGAGCATATACAGACGTATTTTCTTTTTCCTTTCATCAATGTGTAAAAAGAAAATGTAGCAAGTATGACATGCAGAGTCTTCAAATACTTCATGGAGAAATTAGTACCTATAGTAATTTTGTGATCAGGATTATCCAGGTCAAAAAGGAACCAAGGGAAAGGAATTTTGGACAGAAAGGAAGATCGGGCCAAGGAGAGAAAGCACAGAGGTTTGCAAGCAAGGGAGGCACATTCTATAAGTTGATGTCTGTCCATTCCTGTTACCTTCTAAATTGATAATTTATCAGAGGAAGTGATGGAATCTGAACTTCTTCACTAGCCCCAGAATTGAGTTTAACTAATGTTTTTGCTCAAATTGTTCCTATAATGCTGGATCGAGTCACCTTATGCCAATATGCTATGTCCTATCCATTCATTCATTCAACCAACATTTTTCAGCTCTTATCATGTGACTAAATCAGTTAAACACCCTAAAATCCCTCCCCTCGCACAGCCGATAAATTTCTAAGGGGAAGAATGAATGCAATAAATGTATCTACACTCACGGTGACTTCGATGACGAAAAGTGATGAGCAGAAAAACTACAGCTGCAAATCACCTGGCCCCCAAGAAGGAGGCAGGTCAGATGCCTTCAAACATAAGATGTCACTTATGGTTAAGTCACTAATGCCTTCAAGCCCATTAAAATAATAAAGCTCTAATGTATTTTTTACTATTTCTTATTTGTAAGTTACTGTTGTTCCAATTGCTTGCCACAGCATCCATCAGTGTATGGATCAAACAAGAATTCACATGAAATACTAACATATATAAGTACCTATTTCTTTTGCATTGGTAGATCTTGCCCTGAGAAGCTACTAATTTAGACATAATGTACAATTGAGGATGGCAAATCTCATGGACTCTGTTACAAACTTTGGAGACAATGGACTCAGTCCATTTTAAAACTAGCTTCCTTTGCTCAGATTTCATTGAGTAACATCAGCTTAATAAAAATGGATGGTTTCAGCATAGGAGGGTATATTACCAGAAGCTAGATTGCTAATAGGATGAATTCTTAAAAGTATCATTCAGAGTATGCTTTTGGATATATCCGAAATCATCTCACAGGAAAATTAACAGACCCACTGAGAAATTCAAAGTAGGGCATATAGCAATACAAATACAATAGGTTTAAATCTGGCTGATTTTAACTCCTTGTGATATTTAGAAGAATGATGTGGCAATCACATATGCATACACATGGATGGATGGATGGATGGATGGATGGATGGATGGATGGATAGGTAGATAGACAGACAGACAGACAGATATATAGATAGAATGGCTCTACACCAAAGAAGCAAAAGTGATACATATACTAATAAATCAGTGAACTGCTCCTGTCAATACTCTTTCTACTCTAATTTGCTTCCCATTTCCTCCCATTAGCTATGCACTGTTTGAAATCAGCATTGGTTCATACATTTCTCATGCTATTTTCTCCTAAACTGAGGGAGAAAAACACACTCACTTGCTTCCTGCCCTTCTACACATATCAGGTTTTCCTATCTTTTACCTCAGAGCAGCATAGAACATAATCAGGGCTTTTACTTAAATTACACCGCCTGTGAACTTGGGTCAGGAAACCCTCGAGTGTGCACCCGTGCAGTTCCTCAGGGGCTGTAAGAGTGAAAGTGAAATTGCTCACCAGAGGAAGGTTAGGACAAATCACTGAAGTGTCTTGACTCAACGAGGCAATCACTCCCTTTCAAAGCAGCTGCATTAGCTGAAGAGGTGGAAAAGCTCAATGTCTCCATTGCTCCTGTTCTTACCCTTTGCTTGTGAACTCACTTGCTTCAGCTCAACTTTTTATCCGCAAGGATCATATTTTCTAAAATATACTATAAATTGAATAGACACATGGCTCTGCATATGAACTAAATAATTAACTGAATAATGTGTATTCCAGGATCGCAGCTGCACACTGACATTTTACAAAGTAAGACATCCTCCTAAACTCTTTTTAAAGGCATGAAGTCTAGAAAGCTGAAATTGAACTTGATCCCACCAAACTTTTAAAAATTTGGAAAGCACAATATTTTTCCCATTTTGAAAAAGCTATTACGAAGTTGACATATGACAGTGGAGCTGGACAGGTTATATAAATACATAAAGCATAAATGTGGAAATCAGACAATCGTGCCAGGACAGAAAGAGAGCAAATGTGACCTGAAGTCATTGAAAATAAAACTATGTCATTACTACTTGAGGATAATAGGATTCCATGTCATGAAGCAATACTCTGACTGAAAAACTTTTAACAACCAGAAGATATTTGAGCAATATCTTGATAAACTAGCAGGTAATTATGAAGAATTATTAACTTTTCTAAACACCGATAGCAGCTGCTTTGAACATATCATGAACAAATACAAATGCAAAATCTGTAACTCCAGATAACCTTCCATAACTTGTTCATTAATTAATATTAATTAATAATAATATTAATTAAACTCTCAGGCAAATCTGTAGGTGATCACCAAGATTATTAATCTTACCTGGAAACCATTGAAAGATAAATGACTCAAACGTTAAAAACAACAAGTCCAAAGTAGAGAAACTCAATTTCATTCATTCCCCGTTTCTTCTCTGTAGGAAGGCAAATTTATGAAAGCTGGTCTGCAGCTAACATAGCATTCAAGAACTAATGCCGGGTTCGATAAATTAGCTTTCTCAACTGCCTATTCTTCCTACCGTTCCAAATCTTGTGGGTATTTGATGTATCAGTGGGTGGAAAATCTAAATACCGTAGTAGTTGAAGTTTGCTAACAAGTCCTAATTAATTGAGCCGTATTCTTTCTTACCCTAAGGCCCTCCCTCGTGGTAAATTGCTAAGCACTCTAACTTGTAAAGCACTGGAGTGCTGTTGAGTGTGTAATTGCTGCGGGGCTTTACCATGCAGTCCTCCAAGGCATGACTGCAGCATGTGCTCTGCTGGACCTAAAATCCTCCAAGAGTGGAAGGAAGAATGTCCCAAAGTTCCCAACTTACAAACAGAAACATGCTTCTAGTCCAGAAGTAATTGTTGTAATTCAAAGGGAAGGTGTAAGTACAATGGTCTCTTCCTTCCTATTAAAAGACCTCTAAAAGTCTTATCAGAATAGGTCTCTTTCTCATTAGAAGCCTGACAACATTATACCACACATAAATTTATATGCGGTGTGGGTTGTCATCTCTCAAATGAGGAAGGACCTGATATTAAATGTCAAACCCACCCAGACGCTTCAGGTTACACCTTCATTCCCTTTGCAACTATGTACTGTCCAGGGATCTGGGATTGATCGTATTTATGTACTGTACTTAAGGTTTCATTCAATAGTAACATTCTATCAGGCAGAAATGCACTTCAGTATGAAAGCAGTTAATACAATGGATTGCTAGATTTTGTACAGACAAATGAATAACCCATCCCTAGCAAATCTAGTAACTATGGGAAAACATTTTTCTTTTTACTTTATGAAAACAATTTTCATAACTGTACAATAACAATAGTTATTACAGTGTGTGTCATTATCTTTCAAGTGGTGACTGAACATGAGGCATAAACTAAAAAGATTCTTACACAAAGAAACAAGTAGTAACACAAATTTTCCTTTCCCCTAAAATAAACATTTTGTATAGATGAAATATATTAGCATATATATTGAAATATATTAATATATTGAAATATATTAGCATATATATTAGCATATTGTATATAGCATATATTTAAAACAAAGAAATATGTAATTTGGGGAAGTATTTTAACTTCTCTGTGTTTCCTATTTATCTCTCTTCTACTTTGATATTTGTGTGTGTGTGTATATATCTTGTATATGTATACATATTTTTTCTCATATAAAAGAAACTATGTAATATTGCGCTTGTATGTCTAACTCTTTTCACTTAATATTGTGTTCCCAAGTTGCATTCATTTACCCACAAATGCATCAAGTTTCTCTTTGGGGCAGTGTAGTACTCCACTTGTACAAGTCTTGCATTTTCTTTACCCATTCATCAGCTCATGGACATAGATGCTGTTTCCAAGACCTAGCTATTATGAATTGTGCTACTATGAACATGAGTATGAATATATCCCTGTAATACCATGATTTTAACTCTTTGGGGAAGATACCTAGGAAGGAGGACAGCTGGGTCGAATGTAATTTGTACCATTAAGTGTTTTGAGGAATCTCGACACTGGTTTCCATAGTGCTTGTACTAGTTTGCATTTCCACTAGCAGTGTAGTAAAGTCCTTCTACATTCTTGCAGCATTTGTTGTTACTGGAGTTTTTGATGACAGTCACTCTTTCTGGGGTAAGAAGGCATCTCAGTGTAGTTTATATTCTGATGGGCAAACTTTTTTCTCATGAAGCAAAGGATTCTAGACTTCCTATTTTTAGATGGTTTTTGGTCAGTTAATGTGATGAATGTTTAAAAAATATTTTTTCTTATAAATCATTTTTAACAAAAAGCAGGAAATATCAAAAGAAACTGCAAATGTAATCATCTAAAGATGGAGGGCTAATTTGTACTAAACGCATAAAGTACCAAAGGCATGAAATTTTTTTCTAGTAATTTCTTTCTTAAAATGAAAACGCGACCATCAAACTCCAATTAAAATGGGGACCTAATGCAGACTGAAATTAATATGGAACTTCACTGACATAGTGAAACTCCTTATTCTTATGACAAAAGCATCTTTTTAAAAGTTCACCAAATATTTAAGAGGAAGTAGGTAAATAATTCAGTATCTAGTTCACCTGCTAAGACACTCACTATTACACCACTCATGTTTCAGAAAACAAAGTTTTGATCTCAGGTCTTTTACAGCAGAGCTAGGTTTGTGTTAGGAAAGTCACTGGTCCTCTACCCAGTCTCTCTCAGCTCTGTAACTCTAGCATTTCTATGACTCTAAAGTTCTTAAGCATCCTTCTTACCATCGTATAGATTCTTGCATTTGTAGTTTTATTCTAAACATATACGAATTGTACTGACATATAAACCCAGTGGTTGAAATGTACAAATCATGTAATAACCTTGAATATTACACTGGCTCTTGTAGTTCTTTCTTTAAACTACATAAAACAGCTTATAACAAATATAATTTTATAAAATCATACGGTGGAAGTGTGGCAAATATAAATTCAAAAAGATATAAAAATAACGCTTAAAAGTCGGTCACGTGTTACCAGTGGCTTCAGTTCTAATACTAATGGAAACAGGAAACGGTGTGACAAATGGATCTGCTATTTCTTGGCCCAATATGTCCGATTACCTGAGGATAGATAATTTCTGTGAGAAGAAAATGAATTAGGGTATTTTTTTTGTAGACATTCTCCTAATTGAAGTATTTGATTAAAATATTCCTTTCTCCAGCTGGACATTATTCTAAAACTCTGTCGTTCCTTTAAAAAAAAAATTAAGAAGGAAAGAAAATTATTTGTATTAAGTGGCTAAACATTTTACACGTTAATATCTGCATGTTATCTGCACAGAACATAATCTATGCCTCACGTCCATTTCTATATTTCAGTAGTAAGAATACTTTTCCAAGTGTTTATTTTTAGCCTCCCAACTCAATGAAAGGGATTAAAATCACTTAGGAATCAAATGGTATCTAAAGACGCCAATCCCAGTCAGTTCAGCAAACCTAAAACAAATGATTTTTCTTATATATTTTAGTTTTATTAATAATTGTTGAAGGGTCCTGAAACAAAAAAATATTTTTAAATGTTATACAAATTTTATATAACATCTGTTTTACATCTTAAGGGAAAAGCAACTCGAAGTGAGAACACTGTAAACAGTTTTATATAATATTGCTTTAAAAATAACGCAAGCTATGTGTACAATGGGGAAAAACAGTTCTTTTCAAATATTTTCTCAGACAATTTGAAGTGTTCACTTAACACAGGGGCTTATATGGTATTTTTATCACAAATATTTGTACATATGCATTCCTAATGGCCACAGCAATACGAAGATAAATTTGGGGTGGCAACTCCGAACCTAATCCAGGATTCCCTAACTTCCATGCAACCACCATGGATCTCTTACTGTTCACACCACCCTCATCTACCCGGGAAGGAGCTCAGGCACTCACGCGCAGTGCTCCCTCCTCTCAGCTTCCTTGGCACGCCTGCCGCTGCCCTTCTCCGCTGGCCGGCCTTCTCTTTTGCTGCTATTGGCAAGGATCCTATATTCACAAACCACACGCAACTACACACCCACCACGAGACCAGCAGTGGCACCTCTGTTCCACAAAGCTGCATGGAAGCTATTTACTGTCAATTGCAGAGGTGCTGCTTGGGCTACTCTGGGGATTGTTGTGGCCTCCAGCACTGACTCTGCAAGGTCATTCCTCATGCAGGCCCTGCTGTGCTCTCTCTCATTTCTTCTCTGTTCTAATCAAGCCTCGAACTCGGCCTCTGTCCCTCCCATGGTCCATCAGCAGTGCCAAGCGACAGGGACGCTTGCTCTCCCACCCACCATGTGGTTTCCTCTGAGTGACTTATATTAGCGTGGAGGATGCTGAGGCCCTAACAACTGAAAGAGACCTGGTCATGAAGGCCTCTTTCCACAACCCAGGGATAAATGCCCAGGGATTAGATCCCAGGGTGATACAACTGGTGAACACTGGACAGTAATCAGGAAGCCTTTCTGCTCTGGCACTGAGACACCAATGTGTGATCAAGGCTTCCCCTGTCTCTCGCTGTGAATCTTCTCCCGGCAGGCTCATAGATTTCCTTACAAGGAAAGGGCAACCAGAGACTGAATTAAACAGTGACTAAGGAGAGCTTGGTGGAGTTTAAATTTAATACAAGATTTCTCCAACATCACACTACTTCTTATTCTTACAGCCAAAAGGATTCTTGATGATTTCACCCCATACTTAAAAGGAAGTGAGTTATTTTTTAAAAAGATATTTTCTGTTCACCTGCTAAGATACTGATCACATTGTTGATGTATCGGAAGATCCACATTTGTTTTCCCATTTTTCACTGAAAATCCATGTTCCTATTTGGTCACTTTGATCTGCAAATCCTCACACATGTTCAGTTCTAGGCTGTACATGGTTTAATTTAATTAACTAGGCTAGAATTCCAGCTATACTATGTGAGCATCCCTTATCCAAAGTATGTTGGGACCAAAAGTGCTTCAGATCTGGGATTTTTTCAGATTTTGGATTATATGCACATACTAAAGTGGGATATACTGGGAATAGAATCCAAGTCTAAACATGCTATTCACACGTGTTTTATATCTACCTTATACACACAGTCTGACAGTCATTTCAGGCACTATTCTTAGTATGTCTTTGCTTCACTGAAACCTGTCACATGAAGTTATGTGTGGAATTTCCAGTTATGGCATCCTATCAGTACCTGAAGAGCTCCAGATACTGGAGTGCTTCACAATTTTTATTTTCAGATTGGGGAGACTAACCCTGTATTATGGCACATGCTCACACATATACTTTCTAGCTCCTTTTCCAATAATTCTACAAATATTCACTCCATCCAAGAAATATGCCCTGTAAAATAGCTGTAAAGGTTTTGTAAGAAAATATTGGTTTTCTGGGGATGCCAGATCAATCTGACATAATCAACTTAATTTGACAGCTGTCCTCAATGTGACTGCTGCCGAAATATGTCCCATGAACACAGAGATCCTCTGTGTCTGTTTTGTTTGTGTCTGTATTTATCTTACCTGGTTTAGTGCCTAGAGAGTAGAAAATTTTCAGTAAGTATTCCCTTCAGTGAATGAGAAGGAAACATATATATATAAAGAAACTATAGAGTTATACATAATTCTAAGTAAAAATATCACACGATTTATTTTATGGTCAACTAATCATGCACATACTACCCCCATTTTCATGTAAGTTGCATTTACACTCATAATGGGTATGCTCACTAAGCAACCCAAAACATACACATTCAGTAAGTAACCCAAGATGTAGTGAGTTCATTGACCCAATTTTTATGTGATTTATTTGTCTTTGTTTTCTCGAGTCCATTTCCCCTCACTAATAACACCCTAATCTCCTAATCCTATTGTACATAGTCTGGATAGACTAGTAATCTTAGATTTCTGGCTTCAATCTATTTCTCCCACCCTGTGATAAAGCCAAGATGCAGGAAAGTGGCCTAAGCGTGGACAATCAAATGCTCTTCCTTAGGATCCTGAATTCTGAACAAGTGAGGCAAGGATGGAAGGAACCTGGGAATCACTTATCACAGCAGCAACAGCTGTACTAGAACCAAACTGCTCTTGCTGTGAGACAGTACCTGTGTTTCCAGCTTCCTGCACTGCAGGCACTGTGGTTTCTGCCCATTCTCACAATCCGTTCTCTGAGTTCACACAACCTTTAACTGGAAATCATGACTGTTGCTTACCAGTAAGAAATTCTAAGTGACCACGCCCACACAGGAATCCTAACAACCAATCTACATGTCTGGGAGATGCTCCCATGGGAGCACAGAAACAGCTGTCATCCTCAACTCCCAGGAGAAAATAGGGAAGGGAGAGTGAGACCCCCTCAAAATCCTCAAACCTGCTTCTATTAATAACTACAGCTGCTCTCATTTAGTAATAGTTCGTAAAATTGATTATGCTTATTTTCCATCTTCTACCATTCTTAACTTTAGTGACAGTTAAGATCTGAAAGGAAAAATCCAAACGCACGCAATTGTATAACCATAGCCTTAACTGCCATATTCACTTCCATAATTATTTCTATTACTTGTTATTTAACTTCTTTTCACGGTCCCTTTTCACATCTGTCCCAGATTTCCTTCTATTGCCATTGAGCATTCATGCAGTAACTGCGTTTTAAGCGCCACCATATTATATATTCATAATATTGCAGACGCCCTCCCTACCTACCCAGCCCTAAGGCCTATTAGGTTAGAAACCCAAGCCAATTCCCTTCCCTCCTGAAGACTCTAAACATCTGTGGTTTCTCCACCCCATCCCTTTTTATCTGCTGTGCTTCTGAGCTTCTCTTTCTCAGAAAGCTCGCCATCAACAGGCCAAAGCACCACTGGCAATGAGATAGTACAAGGGGCAGACGCACACAGTGAAAGCGCAGGTCCTGCCCAGAGTGGAGCTGAGAATGTGCACCCGAACCGCACACATTTATATTCCTCTGGGGATTCACTACAGTCGATGGTCTAACATTTTTGCTAATAGCCTACAAATGAAAGGCCAGTAGGAATTGGGAGAAAGGGTGTGAAGCTGAGCCCGCCAGACTTTGGTCAGGAGCAAGGAATGTCAGCAGAGCAACCGCGGGAAGGACCGAGAGTTCTGGTTCCTCCTGTCTGTTTTGCTTCCTGTTCACATCATGGAGAAGTGAGTGACACAGACCCCACAGCGTACGGTCCTTCTCTCTGGGGAGGCCCAGAGGAAGGAGCTCTCGAGGAAGCCCTCGCTTAGAGAACTCAGGCGGGTCTGAGAGCGCGTGAGGCTTTCCGAGCGGTCCTAAGTCATCAGCTCGACCCACTTTGCCTATTTCTAAAGGTTGGCATGGACTTCAGTTACTTTTCTACTCTGCTTAGGAACTCAGGCCATCATAAATTTGAAATCTTTTTACCTAGAAGTTATTTCTAGAAAACCTCTCTCCTGGATTTTTATCTTCATAAATTAAATTGTTTTTTATCTAATGATTTCCTTGAGAGAATTTGGAAAAGTAGTCCTGGAACTTCTCTATCACTTGCAGTGTTATCCTTTAAAAAGCATCTTCATGGGAGAAATAGATGATATCTATGTATCGGAACAAGATTTGTGTTAACTGGAAAAGTACCATGGAGAAAATACGTAACTATTCTAATTTGTCTAAGTAAGCATATTGCCAGAGAGTGTATATCATTTTAAGTTATATTAACAAGAAAAATTGTGTTCTATAATATGTAGCATTTTCTAAATTCCCACATTTAAAAGATTCTTTGTTGTCCACAGAACATAAAATTGCACATCTTATTTGTTTCTTTTTTAAATACAAGAACAAAAACATATTGACAAACAGACACCAATTAGCATAAAAACTAGTACAATCACAACTAATCTATAGACAAGGTGATATGATCTCAACAGTGGTTATTGCTTTATCCATTGACATCTTCGAAGTGTAAATATATAAGCCCATATCCAGACATGCAAATATAGTCAGACAATTAATCCTCTCAACAACAGAAAAAACACAAAAACCAAAAATCCAAAGACAAAAAACAAAACAGGCTAATATGGTTCTACTATTGTATTATATCACTTAATGCTAAGCAATAATCGATGACGGGTTATTTGATCAATCTTGTATGTCTGTATGTGTTATCCTGAACACACACTTCGAAGATATCAATATGTAAAGCAGCAACTATTGGTGTGTTTTTTTGTTGTTGTTGTTGTTTTTGCTGTTGTTGATGTTTGCCTGTTTTGCACATCTCATTTGTAACTGAATGTTTTGAGGCTCTCCACGAGAGCAGGGGAGGGAGCAAAAGATCAATCAAATAAACAATTCTCGCAGTTACCGGTGTGCTGCAATGGAGGTGGGTTAACCTTCTCTCGGGCCCACGTCTGGCATTTTTTTACGGATGCTAACTATTCCTTTTATTTTTTCATCCAAAACTCTTTCTTTTATCTTTTCCCCTCTGCTCTACTTTAGGGTTACAACTTTTCTGTCCATATTCCAGAATTAGATCAGCTATTCCTCATGAAAATTATTACCTTCT